>NW_018922868.1:24152-90085 GCF_002207925.1 Prunus avium
GGGGGGGGGGGGGGCAAGATAGACATAGAGAGAGAGAGAGAGAGACTAGATACTTCCTAGGATGCTACTTGTTTAGTATTTCTATGTAGTGCTTGTGCTTCCTTCCTATTGAGGATAGGGAAGTCTCTTGGAGTGCTTAAGTAGTGGGTTTTGATGCATTTGAGAACTGGGATGTGCTTTCTATCTTTGTTGTTTTGTAGGAACAGCAATACAATTATTCTAGTTTTTCTCAAAGGCTCTATGATCACCTTTCATTTTTTGTCTTCATGAGCTTTGTCCTCCAGCCTCAACTAGACTGTTTGTCAAATGTTTTTCTTTAACAATATGCATGGCCAAAACCCACCAAAGAAATAAAACCGTTCCGACAAGAACCTACCCTGTTTTTCTCTCTTACCTTAAAGGAAGTGATCTGCAAAAGCTTGTACAGTTGGTGGTGAGAGTCAGAATATTCACCACAAAATGCACTCTTCTATATGATATTGGCAATGTCGGAGTTAAAGGGGTTAAAAACATCCTTGTTATTTAAGTTCACAGCCTAACTCAGGATCAAGAACACAAACTGGGGGCCCTTATAAGTTCAATGCTGGCAATGTCACGATTCAGCACCAAGGCGCGACTGTAGGAGTAGTTGCTGTCCCAAAGAGCAAGGCTGGAATACTTTCTACCAAAAGAATCAATGTGGAGGTGAGTTTGAGTTCAAGTGCAATAAGTGGTTCAAATCTTGGCAGCAAATTGAGCAGCGGGGTGTTGACGCTCAACAGCGTTAGCTAGATTGACTGGAAAGTCGAATTGATGTTTAAAATGAAGACGAAGAAGGCTACCAACATGAACTACTGCACCATAGATGTGGCAGCCAAGACAGTCAAATCTTTACAATGCAAGTGAAGAATGCTAAAATGATGTGGATTTTTAATTGATGAAGAATAGTTCTTGGATAATTTTTTCGTCATTGATACTCTTATGAGTGACACTAGTATGTTGTAGAATTATAACACTACTTTACTGAAACCGTCGTTATCCTTTCTACTGGGGCTGTGCTTTCGTTTGATTTTGGCAAATGAATCAATTTGCAACTAACTTTATGTTTACCAAATGATTTAAACTTTATACCATGCATCTTGTTTATCCAATAAGGCCAGTATTTGCAGAAATGGGTCTACTTTCAGGATCAATCTTGAAATGGAGGAGCAGGATTAGTGGTCTACTTTTTCCTTTGTTCTCAAAAGACAAAGGTGCTAGATTTGCAGTGATTCTAAGTTTTACCCAACCAAAAAGACAAAAGCATTTTGCTGATATAACCTTGCACCTGCTACACAACATCTAGCCTTTGACAAGATAACAAACTCTGTATGTAAAATGCAGGCCGTATAACATATTGGAGTTGTATATTGTTGCTTCGTGTATCCCAGTTGCTACAAAACCATAAACATTAACCATTCATTCATGATATTTTGATCAACTTGATAGATTTTATTTACACAACCATAACAATCATCCCTCCCTAACAAGTACATCTACTTAACCGGAAAAAAAAAAAAAAAAAAAGGAAGCATCGGCCAACATTTTTAACCAGTCCTGTAAAAAGAAGCTTGGAATAATCTGTCCCGAGAAGCACTAACATCCACCCTGATACTTTTAAGTGCAAGCAGTCTCTAAAATCTATGCTATGATCAGTAATGCTAGGGGATTATAATTTATGGATCACATTGGAGATCAACAAGAGTGGGACTCACCCGTACAAGTGGATCCCATGTCAATTAGCTAGAGATGCGATCCACAATGTGGTACAAATGGTTTCTGCTCTTTTCATACTGTTCTTTTAGCTCGTCTAATGAGTGACAAGATGTCATGACCCTGCCCAGATTTCTTGAGGCGTCCATTTTTCCGAGATTCCTGCAAGACAACGCAAGAAGACATGCTAAAATCAAAGGACACAAGACAAAGTGATTGTAGCAAATGTCATCATGTATGTGTCAACTGTCTCATCTCACCTGGAAATGAAATGTAGGATTTGGACCTCTAGACAGGATTGATAGGCCATCACGAACCGGAACTACAGTAAAATAAATGGATGTTAAAGATTGAGAATGGCACATCATATAAGCTAGTGTATGTTAAAGACAATTTATAAAACTATACATAGTAGCAGCTACTATTCTTGTTTTGCGGGGGAAAGCACAAAGTTACCTAAAGCTGAATTAGTTTCCCCCTTGGATAAAGACGGTTTGAGAGATGATGTGTACAAGAAAAGTGGCATTGCTGCCTCTTTGTCAAATTCATGATTGTCGATGGTTTTACGAGAGGCTGGAGTTGCAGGATCCCTGCATGGATCAAAATCATAAATTTAAAAAGCTCAAAACTATAAACAACAATCATCTATTTCCCTAATGAAGCTACACTGAGCAGTTGGAACCCAAAGGCTTAGAAAAATATATTAAGTATCAACTGTGCCGATGGAAGTTCATATAGGTTCTTTGTGAATGCACACTTATCCTGCATCCAAATAACCTCAAATTTTCTGCAATGAGATTATAAAGATGAAAATCTTACCACAAATCTTCACTGGTTTTCTCAGCATCTCTGACTGCCGATCAGATAACAAAGAATTAGAAACTAGAAAGTGGAAAGAAAAAAAAAAGTTATGCACATAGTTGTAAGTAGCAGTTTATCCTTTCTTTCATGTTTGACTGGAAATAGCAGATTTTCAATCTTAGTGAAGAGGAGAACAATGAAATGGTATGGAATAATTACGTGCAGATAAAAAACGTGCGTTATGCCTAGGCAATATCTCCCTCCATCGGACTTTAGGCAGAGCAAGCTTGTGGGAGTATTGTTCGCATAAGAAAAGCCTCTGTCAAAAACAGAGCAAGTTTACTGATTAGTGATTCAGGCAAGCACATAATTTGTAACCCATCTATTAACATAAGCAAGCTTATAAAGTGAAAATAACAACTTGTTTGAGGCAATCGATTCTAAGCTCGGTCTCTGAAAATGCGTTAGTCTCAGAAATGAGGCCATTGAGGTTGGCAGAAACGCATCCAAGATGATCAACAACAGTAACCACAGCTCTGCATACATACTCCTTGGTGTTGTCCATCACACTGCAAAAATTAAAAAAATTGAAAAAATGCAACCATTGCAGCAATTCATGGCTGAGTCCTAAAAAGGTCATTATGTGGAGAGCTTTGGCATTTACTTGTGTTAAAAAGACTCACACTTTCTTCTCTTTGGCATTCAAGAATGTTGATTCACAGTAGTCAGCAGCATAATGAAGTTGAGAGCGCAGGTCTTTCAGTTCCTTCAACCCACAGACAAACAAAACTAGTTTGGCATCTTGTTCTTAACAAGAGAGAATTTCACAAGGAGATGAGAGAAAATTTCACAAGGAGATGAAAAACAAGCATGGCATTATTGTTGGGCTGGAAAATAATGTACCTGGAGAGACTTATCAAAGCTGACAATGTCCAAAGGCTTAGACTTAGCTTCTGAATCTTGTCCTGAACAGGGTTTAGAGTTTTCTATCTCCTCCATGTTTTTCTGTAAAATGTTTATGAAACTTGCAGAAGAGATGATGATAAAGAGGGGAATTAAGAAAAAGAAGACAAGCTCTCTCCTTATCTGATTATCTCCCTGTTTTTTTTTTGAACTTGTTGGGGGGTGAGTGGGGTGGGGCTTGTTTTGGTTTGAGCAAGAGAAAGAGACAGAGAGGTGATATCTGTGAGTCTGTGACTATAGGCTTTTTTGAGAGAAAACAAAAAACCCATTAAAGCTAGCAGTGAGAAAACAATACAAAACAAAACCCATTAAAGAGAGATTCTCCAGGCCATGATCAGATTCAGAGTGATCACCAGCATGTTCGAGAAAGAGAAAGATGACAAAAACAAAGTTTTCAGCCCGTGATTTTGTGTTCGGTGTCCTTTTTTCAGTTTATGAGAAAAGAAGTTTAAAAGGTCCAAAGTCAGTGACTGACTGACAAATGAATCAAAGATGGCACTTCCATATGCGTTATATTGAAGTATTTATTAAAATGTTAGTGACTGCATTATTTCCGAGGTATGATTGTGTAAGCTGTTATTGGATTATGACAACATGATTTGCTCTCTCACTTTGGAGCCCTGATTGGCCTTTGCTCTCTCACAGGGTAATTGTATAATAATTATTTAGGATATCTTTTTATCCCTTAATTGAGTGTAATTATCTTATAATTAGCTTGTTACCAATCTTGTAAAGATAATTTATACTTTCCAAATTGAGATTAATAAAATCATTTAATTTCAAAACTTTCAGGTTCCTTATAAGATGGTTACTATCAATCAATCATAGATCACGTAGCCATCATGTTGCAATAAAAATTGTAACTACACACGCAAATGTGGATTAGGACAGTGAGCCCATCTCCTTATACCCAAGTTCGAATTCCCCTCTCCGAAAATTAGATTATCACTTGTATCTAAAAATAATAAAGAAATTGCAACTACACACATGCAAATGAAGTCTAATGCATGGAAAGTTTATACACAAAATTATGGTCCCTCTAATCTAAGGACCACCCTATCAGCCAACCCCACCAGACGCACGCGCTCAAAGGGAGAAGAAGAAAAGCTCTAGGCTACTAATTTTATTGCAAAAACTGTTTCCTGCAATGGAAATCTGTATTCTTCTCCAACTAGAAACTCAGCTGCCAACTATACAGACCAAAAAACCCTTCAGTTGGGAGCTCATTAGCCATTACCCTACAGTCTCAATGAAGATCCTGAACTAGATTAGCATAAACTTTATATTTGAAAATCAATGACACATCCACCAATCTTCTCTGCAGTTGCAATATCTGGAACAATTGAGTGACAATCTGAGATCATGGACCCTGACAGAATATCTTTGAGATTCTCAAAAAATTCATTAGGCTGGTGTTTAGTATATTTCTGCTTGCCATTCTTCAATGGTTGTGACTCAACACCAGTTTGAGTAGCTGACCTTGCATTCCCGTTGTCACGACGAAGAGGCTGTGCAACTGCTCCACACAAATCTTCTTGGTAAGCTTATAAACTGATATGGATGACATAATTTACATAGACAGTTCATTTCGTGTTGCCAACCCAAATATCTGTAGGGAAAACCATGAATTGATAACACTCAGAATTACCTTCAGGTCTGGTTGCAGAATCGTTCCTTTCCAGACGTGATTTACTTCGCATAATGCATAACCATGTTCTTTCTGCCTCACAATCATGTTCTGATGCAACTGGAATATGCCAGTGCCCTTCCTCTGATTCCTGAGAACATATTTCACCAGGTGCATCAATATTTCTGTTGTGCCACCTTTCAAAAGATAGGAATACAAACATGTACAGATGCAGAGTCTTATAATCAAGATTATATTAACTTGTTTTCACCTGAATTACAACAGAACATGGAGGAGGCATGTGAAACACTGGACCAGCATCAGAAAAACTGAAATGCACCTGCCATTAGAAAAAGATAGATAACTAGTTAGAAAAATAGGATTGCAAATCATACATAAACCAAGTATCATCGGTTGCAAAAAAAAAATAACAAACTGGACCTATTAAATTTACATTTAGAACCGGCAAAGGCACTTAAAAATATTACTTGATGCCTTTCTTTCCATCTGGGGAAGAAATCATTTCCGAGAAGTTGAAATATATGGTCTCTCATTTCGTCATTTGTCACCAATAAACATTTGAACTTTATAGCTGCATACAACCAGTACCTGAAGCACAGGTTAATACCGTGGCACTTTAAATGCATATGTATTACCTAAACAATAACATGAAATTAGCTATTAATTCAGTAAAAAGTTCATTATAAATCATATTCAAACTATGCAAGCATCATTATGTTCCAATATTATATTGCTCACCAATCATCATTTGAACCCGTAGGTGTTGCATAGAGAGCATCAGCATTTTGCCACTTCTCAATCAATGCCCTATTAACCCGTTCATCCATTTTTCCTCCACTGATACGCCTGTTATGAAGAACAACGAGTGGCCATCTCTTTGAAGGAAACTTCTGGCGTATTCCATTAACAACAGCATTGACCTAGTAACCCACCATGAAAATTTACAGCAATCACTAAAAAGAACATAAAGTTGATGTGTGTCATATGTGCTTAAGCATCATGCAACTTGCCTTGGATGGGATGAATTTCTTCTGGCTGAAAAGGCCTACATTAGCTCCATCCACCACTGCTTCAAAAGGTCCATAATAATCTAGCCATTTCTGCAGAATAAAATTTTATTCTTTCCTAAGTCAATTCCAAATACAAGATTAAAATCAATAAGCATCATTGGGGACTTTCGTACTTGGAATTTCTGAAAGCTTGAATTTTTCTCTCTCTTTATAGCTATAGATGCAACTGATTCAGCAAAATTTTCTGTTTCTACAGGATCAAGGTCAATTGTGGCCAATTTTTCCCCACAGCATTTGCACAAGCCATCAGCTCCAATAGTTGTACGCAACACAGACCATTTTCCTTTTCCCAACCAGCCCTGCCCATGCCAGCCCCCACCTCCATTCTCAATTGCATCCCTCGTCAATCTTGGATCCCATTTTATTTTTCCCACTCTTGCAGCTTCTTTGCTATGAAACCAGTTCATAATTAAATCGGCAGTAGACGGTGAGACCCTCCTTACACTTGTTCTTAGTTTGTGCAGCATATAATACACCTTGTCACCTTTACCAACTCCCACACTCACTCGTAAGAGGGCCTCTAGTTCAGGCTCCTCTGGATAGACACCATGCTCCAACATGTGTTTCTCAACAGCAAATGCTTTCTCAATATCTCCACTATGGCAAAAAGCAGATAATGCAGGACCATAGGAACGCAGTCTAGGATTTATTCCCAATGACTTCATTTGCTTCACCATATCAAATGCCATGTCTCCATCACCCATTGACATTGCCATTCTAGCCACAGATGTCAATGCTGCCTCATTCATTGGGACATTATCCAAACACATCTTCTCATAGATCTCAAATCCCCTTCGGAGGGCATACTTCTTCACTTCTTCACTAACACGAATTCCATTATCTTCTTGCTTAATGCTTCCATCTTTTAGATTTGACGAATCATCTCCACCCTTTGTAGGGTAGTTCAGTCCATCTAAGAGGCGGGAATTTCGCTTCACAAACCCATTAGAAAACCATGCCAAGTTCTCCTTTTCATCTGAAGTACCATCCAGATCATCAAACCCCATTTTGTCCCCATTACTTCCATTGGTATCAACCAGCTGCTCATTGTCCAAAGTTGATGTATTCAACCCCCCACCATCCCAATTCCCACTACCCAATTCCATGGAATTCACCCTGGTTTCTTCGCTGGCAGACGAATCCAAGGTATCCAAAGTTCGACTACCAGACCCACTCTTAGCGGGACGAACAACACCAACAGCTGCAGAAGAACAGAGATACAACAGTACTGTATAGTGGTACTGCTCCAACTTAATTTCTTCTCTTTGAGCCAAATCATAGAATTTAATTGCCCCCATGACATCCCCTCTCTTTGAGCACATATCCAACCCAACTCTCATCTTAACTTCTGGCGCATCAACGTCATATTTCTTAGACCCTTTCCCCCTTTTCTCTTCACCCGCCTGTTTATCATTACGTTTTCCTGAGGAGTTTACTTTATTCTCATCTTTGAGCCTCCTAGAAGAATGCCCATTATCGTCCCTCCTTTTTCTAAAGCCAGGATTTTTCCTCGTATTTCTGTCTTTACTGAACCTATCTTCAGCCTTTTTCTCCTCCACTGAATCAACATGGTTCTTTACAGATTTTTTGCCAACCCTTTCTTCTGTGGACTTTAAGGAAGAAAACTCAGTACCAGCCCCTGAAGTCTTGGTTTTTATATATGGTTCACGGTACGTGGTAGATAACTTTGCAACTATGTGGCTAATATTTTCTCTAACTACTGGAAGTGGATAAAGTTGAAGTGTGTGTTTAAGTTCAAGTGTTTGTTTGGGAGGCGAGTAAGTGAGAAAATGAGATGGACAATGGAATTTAAAAGAATTGAGAGCCGATGGGAACTTACAGAGGTTGATGGAGAGGAGGTGGTGCTTTTGCTGCAGTGAGTTGGAGGTAGAAGAGGCCATGTGTGGCCGTTGGAAGAGCGCTCTCTAATGGCGAGATATGGATTTAATACGAAAATAACTAGAGAGTGGTGCAACTCGAAATTACAGAGTTGCCCTTAATAACAAGATTTTTAAGCACCAGTTGCAAAGACTTATGGGTAAATTAGTAATTTCAAGTAGAAAAGTTTTTTTTGGTGAAAATTAGATTGAAATTTAAATAAAATACAAAAATAGAGGTGGGAGGGAGGGAGAAGGGCTGTTTGGGGTTTGAAATCCTCTTGATTTTGAACTTATTTGGTTTCCAATTCAGTTTCTTTATTGGTTCATTTTTTTTCAATACAAGAGATATTCATGGAGTGTGAATTCGAAAACCGGACCTCGAGTGCGGGGATAAGTTAACTACATCTAATCTTTTCTCAGGGACCCCTTTTGTCTTACTCTCAAAGATTGTGCCAATAGAAACTGATTGCGATAAGGGTTCTGTAAATATGCAATTTTGTCCAGCAGCTTTAAAATGGAACTTCAATCACCTTACAATGTCTTAGTGTCAAGTATAACTTTGTCATTTGGCATGTAACTGGTAGCAAATACTAGAAAGAAAGCAAAGTAAATACACAATATTGGGCACCTCTCGCAAATAATACCCAATCATGGTAACACAAAGCATCCAGCCTCCTTTAAAAAAGGCATTCAAACAAAGGGATGAAAACAAACAGGCACAGGCACCCGATAAACTGTTGAACATCTTATGCCACTAAAGTCATCATAAAAGATAATGTCAACTTGAGACCTACATTGCCATCAAACAGAATCTATGCGAGACACCTTCATATGGAGAGAGGCTGTCATAAAGGCATTGAAATCCCTGAAATATGCGAAAGGAAGAATTAGAGTTCATACTCGATATCGAATTAACTTAGGGTTGGCAAAACTTCCTTGTTTTTACTTACAATTAACTTGTTTGTTCCATGTAGGTATAACAAATATGATTAGCAGGAATTGATTGTCAATTCAGAGTTTAAGTTCTAAGAACAAAGAGAAGGCATGCCAGTTCCATATGAATTGTAATCGATTCTATGCTGAAAATCATGTCTCATTTGAATTTTTTTCTTTTTCTTTAGAAACTAATTGTATGAGACGACTTGCAAGGATTTCTTCAACAAGATATATATAGCTATTAAAAATTCCGTCCTGAATAAAACAATCATGGTTTGGTTATCTATCTCTTAAGACAAGCTCACTCAGAAGCTAATATGAAGGCAGCGAACAGAAATTCAACCCACACATAGTGCCAAATGCCATATATACATCAATCAAAGAACTTAGATCACTAAAACTCAATCAAAGAACTTAAAAGCAAATGCAGCGTTCAAGAATCCCGTGTCGCCAAGTATCCAGAACAAGAAAACGTTGAAATGTTTGTGACTTTATCACAGAGCAATTCTAATAGCAATACAGCATGAAACAATCAGAGTTGTTCACAGAGCCTAACACCGCAGTCTAATAAGTACATTGCGGCTGTCAAAGAAACAAGCAGATGGTGTGCAATTTCATGTAAACATTATATCATCGTATGCAAGCTGCATAAATTAAGCGCATGAAGCGTCAAATTAAAGTAAAAATCTCACCTTGAGGAACTAAACCCCAGCTTTGAGACTCGATGGACAAGCTCGATATCAACCGTGCCGAAGCCACTGCACTGTGTAATGGCATCATTGAGCCCACGCTACCCAACTCCGACGGTAACCTAATAAAGATAAAATCTTTGTCAGATTCAAAAATTTCCTACTCATTCTCGGACGCCAAAAAGGACGTAATAAAACGAGGATGAGAAATGAGAATGGAGGAACTGAAAACCTGGAAAGGCGAGAAATGCGTCGAGCGGGAGCGGAGGTCTGAGAGTGAAGGCTCGATTTGAGCTGAGAGAGTTCTGATGCAAGAGACGTCTTGTTGAGATTGCATGTGAAGGGTTGTAATCGGGACGATAACCTAGAGACAACCTTATAGGACGCCATTGGAGAAGCTTCGAGCCTTGTGGCTACCGCTGCTAAGCTTTGGGGTTTGGGGGTTTTGCTCGTACTGCCACTGTCACTGTAGTGTGTTTGACGACGGAAAGGTTTATGAGCAAAAGGAAACGACGTCGGTTTTGGTTTATTTGTTTAGGGGTGGTTTCTTATTATCCGTTTCCCCATGGGTCGACCCGCTTCTGACTCATAAGACTTGGACCAACCTTAAAATCCCATTTCATTAGGTCAGCTTGACCCAAAGATTGTTGGCCCATGGACCATTAAATTAAAATAAAATAAAAACATGATTTGAAAACCTAATGATTATGTGAATAAGTCAAGATCTCCTTTTATTTATTTATATTTGATCTCGTGCTTCTGTTCTGTCAAAAAGGACATCATTTAGGAATTGGGAGAGTTTTGAGTTTAGGGTTTATAAGCTATCTAATAATTTGTTGATAAGACTCGTATGATCATCAATGTATTTTTATTTTTAATACAAAAGATATTGAGATATGCGAGACTTTGACACATGAAAAAGGTTAACGTTATTAACTCCTTTGAGGTCCATTTGGATGGAGTAATTTTAAAAGATTTAAATGACATCAAGGTGAAATTGTTTGTATAGATTACTACAATTCATATATATGTCAATATTTGAAAATGCTATACAAAGTGTTAAGAGATGGGTATTTTAAATTCATTCAAATGTACTACATGTAGCGATTTCAAATACATTCAATGTAATGTTTCTTTTTTTTTTTTAGCAAATGTCGCTTTGTTGTCAAATTCAAATCTTTCATTTAAAACACTTTAATTTTTTTTTTTTTTTTATACAAACGATATTGAGAGGGGGGGATCGAAACTTAGGACATCAGCTGTAGATGTGTAAAATACTCTTAATCACTTGAGTTACAACCCCCCTCTTAAATTGTATGTACTTAAAAATAAAAATAAAAACTAATAACAATTTGTGTCAATGGGAAATTTTACCAATGTTTGCCATATTATTATTGGGATGACTCCATTTACAATATGTGTCATTTATACTATATATATATATATATTATCAATACTATTTTTTATATTAATGTAATAAAATTCTATGGTCTTTTTATAAATAAAAAATACTAATTAAAGTAAGTGAGCAAAAACAACTCTTTATATAACCAAAACAAATGTAAATTAAAAAGAAAATATGGTTGTTGAGCAAAGGTTGTTGAAAAAACAAAAAGAAAGTCAGGTGGCCGCCCTCGTTTCGTTGCCCGTCCTATCATTTGCCTGAACAAACCGCTACAACGTGGAAGAATTTGACTTGAACTCCAAAATCCAGCCAATCAAATCAGAGACCTCCATCGTTTTACCGCGTGGATCACGAAAATTGTTGGTAACGGTAAGACTGCCTTGCAAGTTGCCGCTAGTCACACTGAAGCCAAATTTCAAGCAGCAGACATATAAAAAGACCCACCCATACACTGCGATCTCCTCATCGTCTTCATCATTATCAGCTCTCTTTCTGTGCCACCTTCCCTTATCTTCTTCACGAAACCCTAGGAACTCTGGTTCGTGAATCCATGGCGAAGGTCAAGGTCACCTTGGAGGTCGGGAACGACGGCGTTGCTGTGATCACCATATTCAATCCCCCTGTCAACGCCTTGGCCATACCGAGTAATCAAGCTAGCTCCGCACCATATTTATCAAAATTTCGACGATTCATTCATCTGGTTTTGATTTTCTTTTTTTCGGATTGTTGTTTCCGTGACGCTGCAGTTATAGCGGGGTTGAAGGAGAAGTTCGACGAAGTCGCGAGAAGAAATGATGTCACGGCTATCGTTTTGACTGGTAATTAAGCTTTGATTCGTACTCTTTCGTTGAATTGTGTGGCAGTGCCCTTTTTTTTTTGGTGATTTGGTGCTGTTTGATCCAATTCGGCCAATTGTTTATGCATTAACTGTTTTTTCTTTTCTGTGGTTCTGTTTTGTTTTTTTGTTAAAGAATCTAAGAGTGTTTGAATTTTGGTATTGCTTCTTCTTTGTGGATGTTTTGCAGCTCAATTATATATTCTAATTGATTTTTTTTTTTACTGAATGAAGGCAATGGAGGAAGGTTTTCTGGTGGTTTTGATATCAATGTTTTCGAGAAGGTTCACAAGTCTGGTATGATTGAATGAACTATACTGTTCTCGCTATTTTAGCTTGAAGTAAAATGATGGATGGGTTGAGAACTCAGTATCATATTTCATGGTGTGGCAGGGGATGTTTCACTTATACCCGATGTCTCTGTTGAATTTTTGGTTAACAAACTTGAAGGTACTTACCAACATTACCTAAGGATACGGCTACTGGGCTCCATATTTAATACACTAATTAACAATTTCGTTAATACTGTTTGTCTGTAAAATAGATTCAAAAAAACCTGTTGTTGCTGCTGTGGAAGGACTTGCACTCGGAGGTGGCTTGGAGTTGGCATTGGTTTGTGCTCCCATTGCCAAGCAAACGCTTTTTAGATTTTCGTTGTTCTTAACTTTTAGTGGATAAAGTTGTTATCAGAATCTTTGTGCAATTACGTATTATTAGTAAATCTCATGCAGGGGTGCCATGCACGAATTGCTGCTCCAAGAACTCAACTTGGCCTGCCAGAGTTGACACTTGGAGTAATTCCAGGATTTGGAGGTGTAACTTTTATTCTACACTGACAATACATTGCTGACCTTTTTTTATTTTTTAATGTTTCACTGAAATGTGAAAATACTGTTGCTCTGTAAGGCACACAACGTCTTCCAAGGCTTGTAGGGCTTCATAAGGCAGTTGAAATGATGCTGGTAATTGGCCCCTTTACTTGTTTTTTATTTTTCAATTAGAAAATCATAGAGCTTCATACCGAAATATGTCGAGAAACGTGAAATAACCTATAACTTCATCTTCTATCCTAAAATAATATAACTTCATCTTGTATTGGTTCCAATTTAGTGTTGCGTGGTACTTTTCAGTTATCCAAGTCAATCATGTCTGAAGAAGGGAAGAAGCTTGGTCTTATCGATGCTATTGTGCCTTCTCAAGAGTTGCTGAAAGTATCTCGTTTATGGGCTTTGGACATTGCTGAGAGGCGCAAACCTTGGTTGCGCTCTCTTCACAGGACAGATAAGCTTGGTTCCCTGTCTGAGGCACGTGAGATACTGAAAGTTGCTAGACAACAAGCCAGGAAGACTGCTCCCAACATGCCTCAGCACCAAGCATGCCTCGATGTGATTGAGGATGGCATTGTTCATGGAGGATACAGTGGTGTTCTAAAGGTAATTTTGGTGTCATTGACTTTGGTTGTTGTACATCTCTGAACATCATCTTCTCTGAAGTTGTCGTGTGTTATGGCATGCCATTGTTTCACATATGTTCTAACAATTGAAATTGTTGTTGCAGGAGGCTAAAGTTTTTAAGGAGTTAGTTCTGTCAGACACTTCAAAAGGTCTTGTCCATGTCTTTTTTGCCCAACGTGCAACATCTAAGGTACAATCATGAAGCACAAGTAGTTTCTTTACTGGGAGGTCCTGTCCGCATCATGACTGGAACTCCCTTGCGTTAATGACATTGACATCTGTTTGCATATCATGACTGGATCTGCATCAGCTTCATTTGCTTTAAGTTCTGCTCTTTCTTGTGGTTGATTCTGTAGTAACTCAATGCCCTGTCTTTCAAATTGTATTGATTCTATTGTTCAATGCCTCTGCTAAGCCTTTCAATATAGTGAAGGGTGATGGTTATCTTCTGCTGCAAAGAAGCAGTTTCTACATTTCTCATTGCGTCATCTAAATATTAACTTATGCAGGTACCCAATGTTACTGATGTTGGCCTTAAACCAAGACATGTAAAGAAAGTTGCTGTTATTGGGGGAGGTCTGATGGGTTCTGGCATAGCTACGGCCCTTCTTCTGGGCAATATATATGTTGTTCTCAAGGAAGTCAACTCTGAATATCTCCAGAAGGGCATAAAAACGATAGAAGGTGGTTACCTTGCTGGCAGGAATTCTTGAGATTTACCATTTTTCCTATTTGTTATGAATGATCTATGGGATGAAGGCTGCAGTCCGGCATATGATTTTTTAAATTATTTTTGCTGTGGCATTTTTGGGTGTAAGTGAGGAAGTGAAAGATATTGTTCTTAAGCTAATAGGAATTGATAATATACCCTGACATGTTTTTTGTGTATTTTGGAGAGATTCTAAACCTGAAATATTTTAATCCTTTCTCATTATTTTTTTTTTTTGGTTTCCACAGCAAATGTTAAAGGATTAGTAACTAAAGGGAAGTTGACACAGGATAAGGCACAGCGAGCTCTCTCATTGCTTAAAGGTAGTTTGGACTACTCAGACTTCAAAGATGTGGATATGGTCATTGAGGTGAGGATTTTAAAATTCCAGATGTCTTCATTTCTTTTTCCCTTTTGGTTTCATGTATTGGGATTATTAACATTCTTCATTATGTTAGACATGTGTTCATCTTTACTATCCACTTTTTTTGGCCAGAACATCCATTGTCTATAATATTTTGTGTTGTAATGGAATAGTAAGATCTACATTTAATTACTCGGATTTCTATAAGAAATTCATTTGATACAGTTATTCTATATTTGCAGGCTGTGATTGAGAATGTTCCTCTCAAACAAAAAATTTTCGGTGAACTCGAGAAAGTATGCCCTTCTCACTGCATTTTGGCTACAAACACATCCACTATTGACCTCAATGTAGTAGGAGAAAAGACAAGCTCTCATGATCGCATTGTGGGGGCTCATTTTTTCAGGTTATTTGATGCATTCCAAAGAACAGACATCTTCATAACTCAAAGAAACATGCTTCTTTGCCACAATATGCATTTTATTATTATTGTGTAATGCTTTTTTCTCTCTCTTTTTTTTTCGTACTTCATACTTTCGTTGACATCGCTCTTTTATGGCCAGTCCTGCTCATGTGATGCCTCTTCTTGAAATCGTACGAACAGAGAAGACTTCTGCACAAGTAATTCTTGATCTTTTGACGGTCGGAAAAATAATAAAGAAAGTTCCTGTTGTGGTTGGTAACTGCACGGGATTTGCAGTAAATCGAGCATTCTTTCCCTATACACAAGGTGCACATATATTGCTCAATTCAGGAGTGGATGTATTCAGAATTGACAGGGTCATCAGCAATTTTGGTCTCCCTATGGGTCCATTCCAGTAACTTTCTTCCTTTGCACTATACCCAACTTTTTCATATAGAAAAATATACTTTGGCATTTCTGTGGATCAGAACTGCTCATAGACACAAGAACTGCATTGCTTGACTCTTGACGTGCAGGCTTCAGGACTTGGCTGGCTATGGAGTAGCCGTTGCAGTTGGAAAGGAATTTGCTACTGCTTTCCCAGATCGCACATTTACATCGCCATTGGTTGAGATCTTGATCAAACATGGACGAAACGGTAGTGTAGAGCTTCGCCAATGTTGTTATACGTTCCTATTTGGAAAGAAGGGGGTGGGGGTATTATAATGCTTTTACATGTTCTTTATTCCTTCTTTTTTCTTTTGGAATTCTAGGTAAAAACAATGGGAAGGGATATTACATTTATGAAAAGGGAAGCAAGCCAAAACCTGATCTTTCTGTGCTACCAATTATTGAGGAATCCAGACGAGTTACCAATATTATACCTGGTGGCAAGGTACTTTTGCTTTACATCAGATAGTAGACACTAATTTGTGCACAACAATGCTATAATTGGAACTACCTTGTCTTGATGTTGTTGCTTTTCATAATGCATGCTTTATGTGATATTCATGCTAATTGTGTTTGCTGGACAATGGCTGGCAGCCTTTATCTGTTACAGACCAAGAAATTCTTGAGATGATACTCTTCCCTGTGGTGAATGAGGCATGTCGTATTCTAGATGAAGGAATAGTTGTTCGAGCATCAGACCTTGACATTGCATCTGTTCTTGGGATGAGTTTCCCATCTTACCGGTGAGTTGCATTTTGACCCTCGTATCTGCTTGAACTTTGCTTTTGAATTGGCTGTAACTCAGTCATTTGGGCGTGTGTAATTTGAAATATGGTCCTTTGGTTGACAGTAATTATTTTATTTGTTTCTTTCTTTGTTCTGTGGCAGGGGTGGGATTGTATTTTGGGCAGACCTGGTTGGGCCTAAGCATATATACGATAGTCTCAAGAAATGGTCCGGAGTATATGGTAACTTTTACAAACCATCGAGATTTTTGGAAGAAAGAGCAATGAAGGGTGTGCCACTGGTAAGAACAACGATTCTTATTTTCGTTGTCGAATTTTTCCCTTTACTGGATTTGGATATATTAGAAGCTTTTCTCATTCTCCTCCAAAAAACAACCTCTGAAGTAACTTTGAGATTTGAAGTAAATTCGTGACATTTTTTCTTGTCCTGCAGAGTGCACCCGCTTCGTCATCCCCATCTTCAAGGTCACGTATGTAAGCAAGTAAAAAACCTATTTCCAACCCGTTGTCGGGTATATTTGTTATTCAGGAAAATAAGATTCGAGTTATTGTTTCCTTGTAATATGTAAGGACAAGGTTAAAAGAAAAACAATTAAACCTTGAATCATTAAAGAGATAATAAAAAAGGAACATTAACAAAGACATAGAGGCAGCTTTCTAAAGCTAAATTAATCTAAAACTTGGTTACTACCACCCAAATTGGGGGCGCTTGGCCATCTCGATCACCGTCTTAGAGAGTGTGCTGTAAAGCATTGGTTTTTGACGTCGTGCGCACCAAAATCAATTCCATGTTGCAAATAATAATTATTGAATTAACGATTACCACTCAGGTATCTCCCCTCTCCCAGTATATCTTCTTTCTATGTTTTATAAAATATCTGACAGTACATCATCAGACTCAAGCTCTCAAGTTAGGGACTCATCTCAGGTACGTCATCAGACTCAAGGTCTCATGGCCATATGTAGAACTCACATGCCTTGGAGTTTATATTGTATTATAATACAAAAAAGATCACAAATTCACAATCATGATCCTCTGTGATCACATGAATTTCAGAGTTTAGGGTGAGTTCTCATCTCAGTTAAAATCTTTAAATCTGTGTCTTTGGTTTTTTTCTTTCTTTTGGAGTAATATAAAAGTAAATTAAAGTACAAAGATAAGACATTTACTTAAATGTTTAGAATGAAAATAAGGCAGAAACAAAAGGCAATGGATTTCTCCTTTTTAATTACTTTAAATAATTGTTATGTTTTAATTATTATTTAGTTAGTGAATAATTAGTATTTAAATATTTTATTCAAGAACAAAAATTTAATTACTATTTATGAAGTTAATTAAAATATTTAATACTAATTATTCACTAAAGAAATAATAATTAAAACATAATTACAAATGAAAGTAACTAAAAAATGCTAAGACATTACTTAATTACTAAAAAGATTTTTAAAAACTAAGTTTATACTTATTTTTATAAACTACATACTATTTCAAACGTATAGCCGTGCGGCTGTACTCTGCAAGTAGAATATTAACATTTCAACCGTATCGCCGCGCGGCTATACTCCTTAAATAGAAAGTTTCAACCGTATAGCCGCACGGCTATACCTTTAAATAGCATAATATGGATTTCTCTTTTTTAATTACTTTAATTAGTAGTTATGTTTTAATTATTATCTAGTTAGTGAATAATTAGTATTTAAATATTTTATTAAAGAAAAAAAATTAATAACTATTTATTAAGTAATATAATTTATGAAGTTAATTCAAATATTTAATACTAATTATCCACTAAAGAAATAATAATTAAAACATAATTACAAATGAAAGTATCAAAAAAATGCTAAGATATTACTTAATTACCAAAAAGAATTTTTTTGTACATTTTTTTTTACCTATATAATATAAGTTTATATTTACTCTTTATAAAATACATACTATTTCAAAGTATATGTATAGCCGATCGGCGCAGAATATTTCAAATATATAGCCGAGCGGCTACACGCTTTATGTAGAAAGTTTCAACAGTATTGCCGCACGGCTATACTCTAAAATAGAAAGTTGCAAACGTACAGCCGCACGGCTATACGCGAAAATAGAAAGTTTCAAGAGTCTTTAAATAGGAATTTCTCTTTTTTAATTACTTTAATTAGTAGTTATGTTTTAATTATTATCTAGTTAGTGAATAATTAGTATTTAAATATTTTATTAAAGGAAAAAAATTAATTACTATTTATTATGCAATATAATTTCTGAAGTTAATTAAAATAATTAATACTAATTATGCGCTAAAAAGGTAATAATAAAAACATAATTACAAATGAAAGTAACTAAAAAATGCCAAGAAATTAATTAATTACGAAAAAAAAAATTGACCTAAAAGAAACTAAGTTTATATTTATTTTTTATAGCCGCACGGCTATACTCTATTTCAAAGTTATAGAATATTTCAACAGTATAGCCGCACGGCTATACGCTACAAGTATATAATATTTCAA
Source organism: Prunus avium (assembly GCF_002207925.1). Next base: position 42,733 of record NW_018922868.1, read on the forward strand.
CAGTATAGCCGCGCGGCGATACGCTGTAAGTAGAATATTAAATAGAATATTTCAACAGTATAGCCACACGGCTATACTCTATAAGAAGATATTTCAAACGCATAGCCGCCGGCTATACTCTACAAGTAGAATATTTCAACGCGGCTATACTTGTTGAGTAGAAAGTTTCAAAAGTACGGCCGCCCGGCTAGACCTTTAAATAGCATAATATGGATTTCTTTTTTTAATTACTTTAATTCGTAGTTATGTTTTAATTATTATTTAGTTAGTGAATATTTTATTAAAGAAAAAAAATTAATTACTATTAATTAAGTAATTTAATTTAGGAAGTTAATTAAAATATTTAATACTAATTATCCACTAAAGAAATAATAATTAAAACATAATTACAAATGGAAGTAACTAAGATATTAATTAATTACTAAAAAAAAAAATTTTTTTTTTTGGACCTAAAGAAACTAAGTTTATATTTATTTTTTATAAACTACATACTATTTCAAAAGTATAGCCGCGCGGCTAAGGCTAGCATACAACTTCCACAAAGAAAGGGAAGGGAAGGGAAGCCTCTGCTTCTGTTATTTCTTTCTTCTCTGCCAATGCCATGTTTCTCCTTGTACGTACGCATAAAGGAGATGCTTACAGGCCCTATTAATTCACGTTCCATATGTGTATATGCAGAAACAATTATTAGTGGCTAAACATCTAAAGGGAAACTCAAGCCTGCAGAGCAACGCAAAGCTACTCAAGGGAAACATAAGTTGTGTTCTAGAAATTATTTATTGTTTTGACTAGATGTGAACATCAATGTGCCGGATAAAGGAACAACAAAGAAGAATGAGAGATTAAATTTTCACTGCATACCACCCTCTTGGTCTTTTCTCATTTACTAAATCTTCCACTGGACCACTCTCTTGTTTCAGCTGCTGGGTCAATAAGCATGAACAAAAATTTCCAATACTACCAACAGGGGAGGAGACCAATTCAAGCAGCAAAATTTTAACCTTAGGTACCCTTATATTTATCTCTCTTGCCGTCTCTACAGACTCTTTTTTTAAAATATTTTAATTTCCAACTTCAAAGATCCATAATCACATTATTTTTTTCATAATTCATGGAATTATTGTACTATATTTTAGTCATGATGCTCCTTAATCGAAATTACGCCCAACTTATTGAAACTGAAATGGAAAGGCATTGAATATGTTTTAGCCGAACTTGTAAGTTTCGCGTGCAATAGAAGTATTGGTCATTTGAAGAACACCATTTTGAAATTTGATAAGTGTACAATTCAAAAAGAATTCCAAATCTATTTTGTTTAAGAAAATAGGAAAATTGTTAAACACAAGGCGCATAATAAAGAGTAATGAAATTACTCCAGCAAGGAAAACTAAGTTACATATTATTTCCACGATAAGTGGTAAATGCTCGCTGTTTCTCCACATGTGCAAAGATCAAAATCCTAACATGTAGGCAATACTATGATGTTAATTTGTATGTAACGATCTAAAATGATATCTTGTGCAATTACAAGGCTCTTCATTTTACACCACTTCGACCTCACTATGGTTAAAGCTAACAAAAAATAAAAACTCTAATCTATAAATATATTAATAACCTTAAAAGAAGAAAAGAGAAAAATGGGATACCTCTAAGAGCTGTTCCTAACTTCCTAGTACTGTTGTCTTGCGCTGCGTCGTAGACAAGTCAAAGAAAAACAATACCTTGGGCAAATCTTGTGTGCTAAATCTTTACAGGTCTGTTTTAATCTTTCGGTCTACTTTCTCCATTTTCCGGATGGGAGGGAGTTTTACTAACGGCTAACGCAGCAACCATATGTGGTGTTGTCGTCTTGGCCGTGAGTGGAACAGCAGGTTTTGCTACACCATTGCTAACTGGTCCCTGCTGATTTCCTGTTTCCATTCTTGCATTTGTACTGCCATTGCTGGGCTGCTCTTTTTGAGTTTCTGCTTCACTCCGGGCTAATGATGAGCACTTTGTTTCTGCAAGGTTAAATGGAAGAGGTACATTGATTGCCAATGTTAAAGTGGAGAAAGAAAAATAAATTCTAAATAATGTTAATGCCAATCTCAACCTTTTTTTTTCGGTTGGTAAGTGAACTAATTGCCATTCTTCTTCTTTAATTTTTTTTAAAAAAAATTTAAAATGCCTATCAAGATCAGGGCCATGCAACACCACACGGGCGCCCGCCCTTTTTTTTGGTGGGGGGAGGGGGGTGGGGGTGTAGTTACAGTTGTATTGTGGATGTGTAATTACAAGGGGATGTATAACTACAATTGTAATGTGGATGTGTAATTACAGCTGGATGACTGTAATTCAAAGTTTCTGATTGCAGAGTCGTGCACCTAGCTTTTCACAAGGAAACAACCACTCTAGATAAACCTACAAGATAAAGTATCCAAACAATAAATAAAAAATTAACTATCCTGACAGTTTTTAGCCTGAACAGTGAAAGAGGGTTTGGTTATTATGGAAAACTTTTAACTTATACCATATTTAGTCCAGATAGAAAAAGGATTGACTTGCCTTTTATTTCTCCAAAAGTAATGAGCCTATTAAGACAATCTCGGAACTTCGTCAAAACAATCCTTTCCTGTTCTGCATAGACCTCTGTCATTCCTTGTCCATTAGGCAACTGTGAAGATGTGTTGCAGCGATCGCCCATTAATCCATTAGGAGAAGCAGCTGACATGAACATTGTATCTTGTTCATCACACATCAATGCCAAAGTTGCAGGAGACATTGGCCTCCCTTTGGGCACATCAGCACCATCTGAATTGGAATCATCAGGGCTGATTTTATCAGCCTCATTTGCACTAGAACAATCATCAGCCACAGCTTTCTGAGCATCAGATTCCTTTTGGCTTTGCAACCTGTCTTGTGTCGTTGAAGCAAGGGAACTCTCTGTCGGCTTCTCTGCTGCATTCCTTTGTTCTGGGATAGATTGGACATATTAATGTTCAGTCATACCAAGGCACAACTTTTTATATTTACTAGAACCACTTGAAAGGTCACTACATAATAGATAATTTACAATTGAATTTTTCCTATAATGCCCTAGTAGTAGTTAAATGTGTCTTTACCCAGACAAAGACAAACCAAAATCAGATGAGAGATGGAAGGTGATTTATTGGAAGGCAGATTATAGTTCTCGCTTAACTAGTAAAACTTAATTTACCACACAAGTGATGTTTCACAGCTTATTGTCTAGGTAGAAATGACCATATGTTCTGGAGCAATTCGCAGTCAGTATTATCACTTTTAACACCCAAGCATTTTACTTCTTAAAGAGATGCACTCTAAACATTTTCCAGATTTAATCATTTTATGGTCCATGGTGTGACACTACCCAACTCTCGATATCTCATCCCTAAGATCATTTGCAGTCATTCAGGCTAAGACAACCTTCTGTGAAAGGAAGAAAATATATCATTGTACACGATGAATTCTAAAGACTAGTGATTCGTCATATATGAAACAATAAACTACCTGCAAGTGTCTTTGCAGCTTCTTCTGCTACTACAACCAAAACTGAACAAAGTTCCTTCAAGTCCTGTGGTTGTATGATGTCTGCTAGGAGAGACCTTCAACAACCATACACAAATTAGTTTCATACCACGTACTTTAGTAGTTTATAACGAAAACCAATTATACCTGTATGTAAACTTAGAAGGCCCTAATCCTGCAGTACCACCAAGACGATTAACAGGGACCGAAGCCAGAGAAGAAGGAGCAGGGGGTCTGATATGGTTTCCCTGAAAATTATATGAAACACACATTTAATGATGCTATCCCAAAACATAACATGGTATTAAAGAAACATAAACAAACAGCATTCTGCATTTAACCACCAAAATCAGTGTCAGGATGAAGTAAACCAGAAAAAAAAATCCAAATCTCAATAAACATGATTTCTACTAGTAATCTTAATAGGTCAGGGGAGTTTATCAAAAATCATACTCTTACTAGCAACATTTTTTCCATTGAGTACACACCAACTAATTTGTCCGAAGTTATTTGTTATACTATGAGACCAAATTTACCTGTTGGAACTGTCCAATCCTGTGAATTGATGGATCCTTGGCAGTCGGTCCAAAGAGTTCCTGACCTTTTCTTTTCTTGGATATTGGGGGTGATGACGCATAGCCAGAGGATCCAATAGCTCCTGTAATGGCAGCATTTGCTGCCTGTTGAAGATATGCCATGTTGTTTCCATGGTCTCCATGGAATAGAGCTTGTCTCTCTTCACTTCCCTCAAAGTTCTTGCAGTCTATGCATTTACAGTTCTCGGAGCAGAGAATGTTGGCTTGGAAGCATTCACAGTATTTCTTCAGGCACCCTGATTTCTTGCAATGGCATCCTTTGTTGTGCTTTCCCAAGATCAGAACCTCACCTGCTTCCTCCTACACATTTCCAAGCCAGCCCACAAAAACATCCAATAAAGGGTACTATAGTTAAAGCCACTGATAGCAGAATATTTAATACAATTCTAATTAACAGGTATAAAATTCAATTTGTTACTGGAGTAAAACAAGGAATTAACTTTCATCTAAGCCATTTTTGTGATGGTATAACAAAGCAAAAAAACATAGAAAATTCATCCAAAATGGAAAGACCATACACACCACAAACTCATAAACAATTCAAAAGAAATTCGACATGTAATGATACTCTCATACACTCCTACACGACTTAATTGATTGCAGAGCAATGTTGTGTCCTCAAATTCTTAGCAAAGCCAGTGGAGCAAAAAGGGTCAGGTTTACAATCGTAATGAAGTAATAATTTCATCACTTAAAAACAATAAAAAGCACCAGTCAGAAGTTCATGATGTCATGCACACTAAAACGTAGCTTTCAGTACAAAGTTTCATATCATATGAAGCCAACAAAATCTACGGAAAAAAAAAAACAAGATATCCTTGAATGCTATCAACTTTAAACTATCATAAAAGGTAAAAGAAAATAGCCATCATGTCTGAAAGTAGTCCATCAAACTAAGAGAAACATACCCGAGTATCCCTTGGTCCATGAGGGCTACTTGCAATTTTTGGCCTGAATGCATTTGGATTACGCTCTAATGTAGCTTCAACTGCATCTCTCCTAGCACCTTCATTTTCAACATTATTGCAACAGTTTACACAGTTGCAACCGTCACAGTAAATTCCAGATGCAAAACACTCACAATACCTGGTCACAAGATAACAAGAAAATCACTTCATGTCAATGTTCATGTTTCTGCGTGCATGGGTTATAGTTCTTTGTAACACAAAATTCATGTAAATTGAACATTGTTGACGACAATTAGGAATTTCAAGAGAGACTTAAAACAAAGCATTAAAATTTAAGGTTAAGCAAATCAGAAGAACTGTAACAAAATATCAACTCCTGGATGGAATGGTTTTTTCATACAAACCTAGTGCAGAGAAGATATGCACTTACAGCTTTAAGCAGCGAGAGTGTTTACAATTACACTGTTTTTGCTTCTTAGGAGTACCATCTTTTGCATCAACATTGGGTCTTGGTCTTGATTTTGGGGATTCTGGTTTCCTAAGAAAGAAAAATAACAGTGTTTAAATATAAATAAACAGAGGTTTCACTTTAAGCCACACTGGTATCTTCAGATGTGTCTCTACATGCAATTAAACAGAGGTTGTACAAACAAATTTCAGTAAATGCATTAAAGGAACAAAGATTGATAATCAATCATAACCAACATTACAACTCAAATCCAGAAGGAAAGCAAGTCAATGCCTCTTGGTAAGGCATCCTTTCCTTGGAGGTGGAAATCAGGGTCCCAAAATCCCAGACTCAGTTCAACGAATGTTGTGTAAAATAAAAGAAGTCAATTCTCACATTTAAAAGGGTATGAGATATTGTAAATTGAAATAGAGAGAGGGGCAAAGAGAGATTTTGATCGCAGACTAAAGCATCTTTAATCAAAACTAAATTATAAGAAGAAAAAAAAGCCTTGTAGGAGTAGCTCGTGGCAAACACATGGCTTCCCCACCCCAGCTGCCCACCCAAATAAAAAACGTGAATTCAAAGTATGAATTCATCAAATGAAATTATTTTGGAAACACAAATTTAATTCTCCCATTCGTTTACAAATGCAGTAGTTCAAGTAACCGAATTTTAGCAATTCGAATAGCAAACTCATATTAAACACTCCCAAAAATACCCAAAACATAACAACTTCACCCTCCAAAATCAATCCTACAAACAAAATCAAAAGATTGTTTAATAGACCCCAAAATATACCAGCTCACAGACTAAATTCTCCAAAACAATGCTCTCAAGCCGCCTCCAATTTTGAGCAGTTTTCCCACATTACCTTACAATCCAAAATCCGAACTTCTCAATCAAATTGAACTAATAAGCAACCAACGGACCATACAATTATTAAGCGGCAAAAATTTTCCCAACAAATTAAACTTCATTGCTTATTCATATGAAAAGCTACAAACTTACACAGGCCTCACTGAAGGTATGGGCGGCTGCGGTGGTACGGGTACCGGCACAGCCACTACAGGTGGCTTTGGCTGACTCTGTTGCACCGCCACGGTAGGCAGTTGCGGTTTAGGGAGCTCCGGCACGGCCACACTCGCCGGTGCGCCACCAAATCCCGTGAAATCCAGCTGCCTCGCAAGCTTCTTCGCCGGAACATCGCTCATCGAAGACGAAGATGACGTCGTAGCGCCTGTTGCCGCATCCGATTGCCTCTTTGTCGGAGCCGACTCGTCCCCTTCAGCTTCCCCCATCAAATATAAAAATTCAAATTTCACCAAAGTTTCGAAATTTTTCCTCTGCGGATAAACTCAATCCAGTGATTACTGTCAGATAATAGCAGAAATTTTCCAAACTTCACGGTTTCAGATCCAAAATACAATCGAATTCATCTAAAAGATTGAAACACTCCTGTGCGAATTTGCAGCTCAAGATTCGCGGCGAAGCTCGGCCAGTGGTGGCCGCAATCCAAACGACGCCGAATTGTAAAACAGAGAGGGTGAGAGAAAAGAAAATTCCGAAAGAGAAAATGTATAGAGAAAAAACGAGGCTTTGAGAATGAGATAGGGGACTGAGAAGAGAGAAGGCAGCAAAGGCCCTCTTTTCTGGTTCTTCTTCTTTCTCCTTCGTCTCTCCTCCCTCTCTCTTGCTGTGTTTTGAATTTCAATTTTGTGATTTTTTGACGGTGAGATTGGGATCCTAGGTTTGATCTGGCGGTGAGTGTTAAAAGCGGTAATCGACGGTGTGAATTCATAGAAGAGAGTAAGGTCAGCGGTTGACCGTCAGATTTACTAAGATTACAAATTTTCCACCAAAGTGAAAGTGGTGTGATGAGACTGTGAATGGAAGTATCTTACGGAAATCAAAATCCTGTGGGCACAGCACCAGGTAAAAAATTGATTCTCAGGGGTCAGATTCTGACACGTGTTGTATAGGTGGGCTGCGTGATTGGAGAGATCACGTATTGATTTGGATTAGGGTGGTGAAAAACGGGGTTAATTTTAATAAGATTCGGCCCAGTAAAACGGTTAAAGGGTAGAAGTAAATAAAATAGAGTTGGCGCTAAAAAGGGTCGTGTTGGAAATTGCTGACTTTGAGGTAGCTAGTTAATTGGGATTGGAATATTGGTTCGGTCAACAAGTCTTTATGATTTGTGATTGGAGATTTATTTGGTACGAAGCACGGAATGGACGGACAGGATGCGGAAGAACAATCTCTTCTAAACTGAAACACGAAAAAAGGTACTGAATTCATATCAACAAAAAACTAAGTCTATTTAAGTTAAAATGTAATTCTGTTTCTCAAATCCTAAATTAATTAATTACAAAAACGTCTTGCCTTGAAAACAACGACTGATTGGATCAATACAAAGCTATATTTTCTAGATTACAATCCTAAATTAATTACAAAAACGTCTTGTCTTAACACTAATAATATAGATAGAGATTTTCTATTTAAACCCCGCACTTCTCTTTGTTCACCCCAATACTTAAATTATTAAGCTGTAAGTTTTATTATTGTGTAAAAAGACAAAAAAGGTCATCCAACTTAATAATTAACCCTAGTACATCTATACACACACCCCACATCCCACCACTCTTCATATCAAGTTTTAAAAAAATACAAACTCCTCTACATCCTATTGCCACATTACTTTTCTCTTTTAAAGACATAGAAAATTGATGAGCCTACCTATTTAAATATGCGTGGGAGTTGATGGAAAGGCTTGTAGATTATCAACTCAACAATACCGAAGTGTTGGAATTCCAGTTACAGTTCTTGGAGAGAGGTAAAGTTGTTCTCTTTCTCTAGAAAGTATTAAATTTCGGGTTTAGGGTTCTATTTGTTTGTGTTTTTTTTGCTAAAAACAAAGAAAATTGTGGGGTTTAAATAGAAAATCTCTTTTATTTCTTATTTTTTCAGTTTGGGGTGCATTTAAGGTTTGTTTGGGAAGATAGTGGGATTTTCTTAGAAATTGTGAAAATTTAAATTAAGGGGTGAACTTAGAACATGGGGTGAATTAAGAGAAATGTGGGGTTTAAATAGAAAATCTCTATAGATAAACCATACACCATTTAATTTTTATAAACAAACCCAAAAAATAACAACTAGCCCTATTGAATTTAATTTTGATTGTTAAATTACTTTGATGCCCTATTGAGTGTTTGAGTTTTTTTTTATGAGGTTTTGGAGTTGAGTTTGTTTTAAAAAATCAATGGCAGTTTTGTTATTTAAAAGAAGTTAAAAGCCTTTTTGTTATGTTGTAAATGGACTTTGGGTGTGTTTTCAAAGTCCATTTCATATGGGGTTTTTTTTATTGGGCTCCTATATTTGGTATAATAGTGAATCTCCCTATTTTCTATCTAGTGATGGCTTTTTTTCTTCTTCTTATAATTATGTTTAAACTAGTATTTGTGGAAAGTGCTAATATTTTCAAAGAAAATTCAAAATGTCCTCCTCTTAAACAATGACTACAATTCTATACTTACCAATTTTCTCTCTCATCTCATTGCCTCATTACATTAGAGTGCTACTAAACGAACCCTAAAATTAACTGAGTACACCATATGATCTAAGTACACCCTAATACTTTAATGAAAATATAAAATTAACTAAGTACACCTTATTTAACTACCAAAAATACCTCTAATATACCTTAATACACTCTCCCGAAAGTTATGGAAGTGCAATGATCACATGCCTAATAGTAACAGGTTAGGATGGATATATTTTATTCTCTAAAAAAATTTCCACGTAGTTGTTGAACTACATAAATTGTTGTTTGAAACTAGTCATATTGATTCACCTTGTGTGTGTTGTTTTCGAATTATAACCATCCACTTTACCTGAATAAAAACTGGAAAAGAAAAATCAAATACTGTTATAAAGAAGGGCTACAACAATGTTGAAAACTCATCTCTTTCATTGGAAAAATGCTCACCATTTATCTATTGGAGACAAAAATTTTATCCATTGCCCAACCAATGCCTCAGCCTTCTTACTAATTTCCCACATAATTCATACAGAAGTGTTTATTAATTATGCAATACAATTTCAAATGCATTGGACGGGAGAGCTTATTCTTACTTTCAGGCTGCAAGGGCCCTTCAGCTTTACTCTGGGGTGATTGGAATGCTCCACATTAAATGCTTCTATTAAAATTAACGACATCTCCTTGCGAGTGCTCGTTGCATTGTTCACCGTGGGCACCAAACAATACGAAAACTTCTCTACATTTGATTAGAGTTGAATATGGCGAGTAGGGTGTACTTATTAAAATTATATTTGTTTCACAATTTAATATATCATTTTATATTAGGGTAAGTTAGTAATTCAATAAATAGATTGGTAATATGGTGTACTCATTTAATTTTAGAGTTCATTTAGCAACACTCTTACATTATTAGGTCATATAATCTGATTCTTCAACGTAATAATGTAGTGTGATTATTAAGCATTTTATATCATCTTTTGTCTTGGCTTTAAATGTTTTCCTCTAATTCTCTTTTAAAAAATTCAATTATAAACAACCGATTAATATTAACTTTACCAAAATTGTAAGAAGAAATTGGAAAAATGTTTTTTCAATAATCAATTGAAGGAGGTGTCTTTGGGATTTGAACATGCGACCACTAATATGTAGGCAAATGTTCTTATCACTAAATTATATGGACCCGTTGATGAAATAGTGAAGCTCCAGAGAAAGAATCCAACTATTACTTTACTTGTCATAAATTGACAAGACCTTAAGCAGACTTATGAGATTAATTATGACATTTTGTTCAAATATGAATCCATACAAAGTGGTCGACCAGGTTCAATGCAGCCATAGCAGGAAGTCTCCCAATTGCCCTTATTCTCTTACAAAGTCCAAAACATTGAACCTTCACTGTCCAATACATATTCGAATTCCCACGTTATGCACGCATCATTTATGTACCTTTTTGTTTTGGTCAATGTAATTCTATTCAAATAAATTGAAAAGGATTACAATGGGGTGATGAACCACAAGCTAAAGATAAAACAGACCTCCCTGTTTATGTACCTTCTCAACCCAAAAGCACAAGACATCAAACAGCCATGGCTAAGGCTTTCTCTGAGTTTCAGCCACTGGACGAGACATCCCTCATAGACTACATAAAATCTGTACCCTCTCTCTGTTCCAAGCTCCACAACAACCTCAACGGCTTGGAAATCAAAGAAGTAGGAGATGGCAACCTCAACTTCGTCTTCATCGTCGTTGGTTCTTCTGGTTCTTTTGTCATCAAGCAGGCTCTTACATACGTGCGTTCCATAGGCGAGGCATGGCCAATGTCAAAAGACCGAGCCTATTTTGAAGCAGCGGCGTTGAAAAAACACGGTCATTTGTGTCCCGGCCACGTGCCTGAAGTTTATCATTTTGACCACACTATGTCGTTGATTGCAATGCGTTACTTGAAGCCTCCGCATATCATTCTGAGAAAAGGGTTGGTTGCTGGGATTGAGTACCCTCTGCTGGCGGACGACATGTCGGATTATATGTCGAAGACTCTGTTTTACACTTCACTCATTTACAATTCCACAACAGAGCACAAACAGGGTGTTGCTGAGTTTTGTGGGAATGTGGAGATGTGCAGGCTCACCGAGCAGGTCATTTTTTCTGATCCTTATAAAGTTTCTGAATATAATCGATGGACCTCTCCTTATCTTGATTCTGATGCTGCGGCTCTGAGGGAAGATGAGGCTCTGAAGATTGAGGTTGCTGAGTTGAAATCTCTCTTCTGTGAGAGAGCCCAAGCTCTGATACATGGAGATCTTCATACCAGTTCTGTAATGGTGACCCAAGAATCAACCCAAGTTATAGACTCTGAATTTTCATTTTATGGGCCAATGGGTTTTGATGTTGGTGCTTTTTTGGGCAACTTGATTTTGGCTTTTTTTGCACAAGATGGGCATGCGGATGAAGAGAATGATAGAGAAGCATACAAAGCTTGGATTTTGAGGACAATTGAGAACACTTGGAATCTTTTTCAGAACAAGTTTATAGCTCTGTGGGATCAGCACAAAGATGGTTCTGGTGAGGCCTATCTGCCTGCGATTTACAACAGCTCTGAGATTCAGCAGCTTGTGCAGAAGAAATTTATGCAAGATTTGTTTCATGACACCCTGGGATTTGGTGCTGCCAAGATGATAAGGAGAATTGTTGGAGTGGCGCATGTTGAGGATTTTGAGGCGATCAGTGATGCTAGCAAACGGGCGGGTTGCGAGCGAAGGGCTCTTCAGTTGGCAAAGCTGCTTCTCAAGGAGAGGCGAAAATTTCAGAACATTGCTCAAGTTGTTTCAGCCATTAAACAAGGCAAATAATAATGCATAGTGGTTCCTTAAACGAATTGCAGGTTATAAGTGTTCATGCTCCATTCAAGGTCCAGTGCTCGTTTCCATTCGAGGTCCTGTGTTCCTTTCCTCCTGCACCTAAGATCCTGTGTTCGTTTTCTCGCCCTGCAACAGATTCTGATATAAATTGCTGCCTCAGATTATCGTACAAGTCTGGTTTTTAATTTTCTTTAAATATTGATAAAAAATAATTGTAACAAATAAATTATTGTAAGATAAGGCCTTTTTGACAGGGCATCGAAAGTTTGTTTAATTTTCAATTATACCTATATTAGATAATAATAAGAAATGCATTTGATGCTATATTATAATTCTAAATTATTAATTTCTAAATTGTTAATGGTGGGAAATTGTTCATTAAAAATGTGCATTTAATGCTGACCTTAGTTTCTCAATTTTCACCCCCTATTTTCTCAAGTAAGAGACAACCATTTCCTATAATTTCCAAGCAATATGGTTATTAAAAAGGTGCATTTAATGCTGGACTTGATTTCCCATTTGTGCGTTTAAGAAATGGGCCCCATCTTACTGCACTGGGTTGTGGATATGAAGATTCCGACCAAATACAGAGTCGGCTTCAACTGATTTCAAGTACTAAAATACAGAGAGCAAGAATAGCAGCGAAATATCCATCATATAGACAAACGTCACCCAAGAAACATTGACAGAAGAGCGAGCATATAACCTGTTCAAAGTCACAGAAACCAATTCAAAAACGAAATCTTAAAATTAGGACTAAACTATGCGCACTCTTCCGTACACTCTAGATGAGAAACAGATATCTACTCGAGACAAAATTACACCAGCAAAACATGCCCCTGGCCTATTGTTAATATGCATCTCCAATTCGGCCTCGCCCCATGCCACGACGATCATCTCGTCCTCGATCCATGTACATAGGCCGGTTATAATCTTTTGGTGGTGGGCCACCCCTTAATGGGGACCGGCTTCTCTCTCTAACATCATGTGCCCATCGGCCACGGTGGGCTAGTGGTGGTGGTGGTGGTGAAGGAGGAGAGGGCAGTCGCCTTTCGAATGCTTTCCGTTCATTAAAGAAGCTATCCCTTCCGCGATCCCTATTACCCCAATCCATGGGCATTGGCCGATCGAACTTGGTTCTTCCTCTATGGTTGTCTGAGTAATCCAACCGATCTCTTCGCATTTGATGGTCAGGAAACCTGCCTTCATGCCTTGGAGGTGGCATCCCAGCGCCAAAATCTCTAGGGCCATCTCTAGCCCAGCCACGGGGTGGAGACCTATAGCCACCATTCAAGCTCCTTCCAAGTGGAGGATCAACTGGAGGACCAGGGAAGCGTCTAGGAGGACCACTGGGAGGTGGTGGGCCGGGATAACCTCTTCGAGGACTTCCCCCAGGTCCGTAGCGGAACTTGTTGCAGTTGTTGCAGTACTCTCGCCTTGCAAAGTTCAGGTTGCCACATCTGAGACACGTAAAGAATATAAGGATTGGAACGTGATGAATGCATATTTACAAGCATTAACTCAAATTGCAAAATGAAAGGAAATTTTTTCCAACCTAAGCCACAATCAGAAAACAGGACCTTGCACTTAAAAACAACTCGCATGATGCCACATACAGCTATTAAAATTCATAATTTGATCACTGTGATTAGTTCCTAGAAAACTTATTAAAATGCAAGAAATTACATGCAACTTGGATAAGCTCCACTTCTGTACTAAATAGAATTTTTTTTTTTTTTTGGCTGAGTTCTACTCAATAGATTTGAATTTTCATAAAATTCTTGAAACTTGTAACAAGATTTTGTAAGTCTACATGCATGTTTTCCTCTCCATTGTCCTTCCCTTTTCAAAATCCTGCCTTAAAAACTGAATCATGGGAATCAGAAACACGATGCAGTCATAGCACTGACAAGCTGCAATGAGGAAAACCTAAACAAAGAAGATAAAAGGGTGAAAATGTACTCACAAAGGATCTGGACAAATCCAGTCTCCAAGCCTTTGGCGCACATTTGGATTATTTCTACTCCCTTCACCTCTGAACGGCCCAGGGCCAGGCCCCGGCCCATCTAAACCTCTACTGAATGGTCTGCCAGCACCCCTTCCTCTAGCATAATGGGGTGAGTTGTCTCGATATCTACCAGAATCCCGTGCACTGCCAAACTCACGACCACGTGGGGGGCCACCTGAATGATCATACTCAGAACTGTATCGATGATCTGCATCCCTGCGGTGTACAGGAGAAGCAGAACCTGCACGCATTCTATATCCTGGAGAAGGTAGTGAATGGAAAAGATAAGTAACCACCAATTGCACAGAAAAACAGACAACGGGATTATAATGTCAGTAGCCGAGGGATTAGGAGTTGTGACCCTGAAACTTCCATATGATCATTTCAAAGTTTGTAAGGGCTGTTACCATCACTCAGGATCTCTTCATTGTGGTAGTTAAAAGAAACATCATATAAGTGTGGAAGAGAATAAGAAGTTCAGACAATAACTGCCCTTGTTACTTCTCAAACAACTGGCGCATAATACCAGTAAATACAGCAACAAGCATGTTTACTCAACCCCACAGTCCTCAACACATAGGGTAACTGCTCACCATCGAGAACAATCAAATTACACAGTTTTATATTTTCAAAAGCCACATCCATCTACCATATGAACCATTACAAGCTGGCCACATATTTTTAACCTACATATCTGAAAAACCCCATCAATCATGAATCAGGAGTAACCATACCATAACCTTGTACAGCATTCGCAGTGATAAGGAAGAAGATGCAGCCTACAGATAAAGAAGATGTATATGCACCTAATTGGTACTTGATACTAATCCAGCACAGATAACAATAATCCCAGTACAAATTAGTTCCAAGACCTTCAGTTGAAACATGACTGCAACAAGTAGCAGTGAAACCAATAGTGCACACCCACATGAAATGAACTGCCCAATAAGAACACCAACTGAACTTCAAGCCTCCAAATACTTCTACAATTTACCCACTCCCAATTTTTTCATTTCTTCAGAGACCATCTTCGCATCTTCTTATAAAAATTCAAAACCCCTGATTCTACTAAGATTCATAAACTTGCAACTGAACTGCGATGCATAACCATTCTGAACAGCATAGAGGGATGAAACAATTGATGCATGCTCAACCCGAATAGGTAATTCCCGTTAATTTGTTGAGACAAAGTGGGATTTAAAAGTAGAAAAGGGGATAGAAATTATCATCCAAAAGCTGAAGGGTTCTGCAGCCATTTTCTGTAGCAGTTAACCTCCCAGAAAATATAAAGACAGCAAAAACCTACAAAATACATGATAACCTAGAATTGAACATACTAAAAGAAGTTCCCGAACGTTCCTGCACTCTACGCCAAATTTAACAATGCTGAGAAGTATAAACTCATATTAGTGACTAAATAACCATCCACTAATCCTATAAAGGCATCTGAAGAAAAGAAAAAAGGAAAATGAAACATGAGACCGCAACAAAACCACCACTATCAAACACAATTCCCGACCACAAAGTAAAGAAGCACAAAACCAAGGAAACAAGAAAAGCTCAACATTACCCAGGAAACACATCTTCCTTAGTGTTACATAACCATATAGTAAATTCAGTACCCTTTAACAGAACTGAATTACGACCATCTTGCAATTGATAACCAAATTTTCCATCTTCCAGCAGCATCTCAAGTAAACCATCCTTACTGTTGGTTGCAATTCAAAATGACCAAAATGATACTGTTAGTGGTGTTAAGTTCCCCACAATGCTTGCACCACGTCATGTGCCCCGAAATTCTTAAGAATAAATCCCATTCAAACTTCCAGTTTTGATTGGCATTTCAATGAACTCTTATTTGATATGAACCCGATAATCTAATCATCAATCCCATAAAAATTCAGACAAATACCACAATCATAGGCAATATAACAAAATGAGGCCCAGCAACCGATATTCATTGATGCAGCAACCCACGAGTTCACACATCATATACGATTCCCATGAATCTCCCACAAACAAAAATACCCACAATATGAAAAAACAATTCCCCCAGACCATGATCCAAGACTGCACTCACACCAACATGCCTTCCTCAAGATTCAAGTTCTTGCAGGCACATTCAGAGCTGTAAGACACAATAGCAGAATTTATTCACAGTTTGACACTCTATAAGCGGTTACAGATCCACATGCTCGACATGCAGTGTAAACAAACAAAAGGTTCAAGAAACCCAGAAACCCATTTGTTGTATGACTATCACAAACTAATAGGGCAATATTCACCGTAGTCGCTTATAATAATCATAAATATGATCAAGCATATACTAAGCTTCAAAAATCAATTACTGATGTGAACTAAGTAGTTCTAACACAAAATTGATATAGTTCAAAATCTATGCTCATAGAAGCATCAAAAACAAATTCCATAACATGAACCTCTTTGTTTTACAAGTTGCACTTGAAACACACACCACAAATAAATGAATAATTATGATTATTGAATCTATAAGATAAAATGCTAAAATCCGACGATGAATCAAATTAAGTACAACAAAATAACAAAATGAAAAGAGAATGGCATATAACAAAACCAAAATAAGAACACACAAATTCATAAAGCACTAGAAATCAATCCAATTTGAGCATAAATCACCATAACAAATACAAATGGAAGCTGAGAATAGAGAGACGAACCAGGATCATCGTTGTAACGATCCGAACGAGTGTACTGAGGAGGCTCACGGCGAACCTCGCCGAGCTCGTAATCGCTGCCACGGCCACCTCCATCGCCACCGCCGTCGCTGGTGGAGGGCCGGACGACGAGGCTGCTCAGAAGAGGCTGATGATGCGATGTCGTTTGGTCCTTGTCCCTTGACCCCATCGTTCTGTGCGCTTCGCTGTTCGATAGCGATGAGTCGCAAGACAGAGGTGCGAGGGTATTGCAAGCCCTAGAAGTGGGTATGAGAACTTTGTTTGAAATTACGGAGAAGGGTGACACTATTCCTGGTTTGACGTAACGAGGATAGGGGTGTTTAAGGAATATGAATAGTAACGTATATGAGTTATCCGTATATTTATTTTTACAGTATGTATGTGTGCTGTTCCAAATTACAATAATTTAAAAGTATAGCCGGACGGCTATACCTTATAAATATAAATTTTAGCAGTATAGCCGCGCGGCTATACTCTTTAAATAGAATAGTTCGACAGCATCGCCGCTTGGCTATACTATTTAAATAGAATATTTCAAAAGTATTGCCCCGCGGCTATACACTTTAAAAGTATAAAATTAGTTTCTTAACTTTTGTTTTTAGGCAAACTTCTTTAATTTAATATATGTAATTAAGTAATATCTTAGTCTTTTTTTAATTACTTTAATTAATAATTATATTTTAATTATTGATTTTTCAATGAATATTTAATATTTTACTGATTTCGGAAATATATACATATATATATATATTTGACTAATTTCATAAATTACTTAACAAATAGTAATTAATTATTTTATATGAAATTGGTTTGGCTGAATCTAAGTCTCGAACCAAAGACCCTAACTTCCGAACTTGTTCTAAAATATTTATCAGGCCTCAAATCCTAACCATAAGCCGATTATGGGGCACTTATGACTCAATTAAGCTTGGATACTCATGTAACTCCACCTAGGGTTTTACGATTAGGGTTTCGATCTCAATATACAGTTAGTACGACATAACCGGACCTAACACTATACTTGAGTGTGCCTTGAGGTGGATATTAACAAGTTGAAGTATAGCCGCGTGGCTATACTCTAGCTTTTTTTAAAAAATTAATTACTATTTATCAAGTAATATAATTTATGAAGTTATTTAAAATATTTAATACTAATTATTCACTAAAGAAATAATAATTAAAACAAGTTTTATTAAATAATATCTTAACCTTATTTAATTACTTTCATTAGTAATTGCATTTTAATTATTATTTCATTAGTGAATATTTAAATTAATATTATTTTTGTGAATATTTAAATTATTATTATTTTTCTGAATATTTAAATTTTATTATATTTAAATTATTATTATTATTATGAATATTTAAATATGCTACCTTTTTCATAAATTATTCAATAAATAGTAATTAATTATTTTAAATTATTTTGTGCAATTTTCAAACCACAACAGTTATAAACCTAATTTCATTCGAATTTAAATTGAAAAGATATGTCAAAAAGGAAAAAAAAAAGATTACGTATTTTCGTTTGGGTGTCTTAATTAAATTTCTCCAAAGCCCAAGAGCCACAAGGTCCAAGTCTTTGATTAATATATGCATTCTATATCCTGAATAAACCTACCCCGGCCAAATTTTTGTATCCCAACGAGCTTTGACGGGATAGACCTGTCCCGGATAAATTTTGTTTGGAATCCGACAACAAACCACTTGTTAAAATCTACCTCAAGGCGCCCTCAACTAACTGGAGTTAGGTCCGGTTATGTCGTACTAACCGTATATTGAGATTGAAACCCTAATCAAGTCATAAATGCCCCATAGTAGGCTTATGTTTAGGATCCGAGGCTTGAGGAAGGTTTTGGAATGAGTTTGGAAGCTCGGATTTTTGGTTCGAGACTTGGATTTACCCAAACTAATTTTGTATACAATAAAATAAAAAACAAAGTCCACAAAATTATTTAAAATGATTAATTACTATTTATGAAGTAATTTATGAAATCTGTAAAATATTTAAATACTAATTATTCACTAAAAAATAATAATTACTAATTAAACTAATTCAAAAAGGTTAAGATATTACTTAATTACACATATTAAATTTAAGAAGTTGGCCAAAAAACAAAAGTAAAAAAATAATTATGTATATTTTTTTTTATATCAAAAATAAGCAAAAACACCTCTCCCGACGAAATTTCATTGGCAGAAGTCTAAGCCGGTAAATATTTGTTAGATTTGATCTCTCCGGACGAAATCTACATCTGCAGACTAAATTTCATCGGGAGAAGTCTAATCTGGTAAACATTCGTCGGCATAGACCTGTGTCGACAAAATTTCGTCGGGAGAGGTATTTTTTAAAATAAATATAAACTTATTATCTTTAAGTCAATAAATTATTATTTTTTTCATGTAGTAAATAATATCTTAGCCTTATTGAAAGTTGGGTTGGGGGGGGGTAAATTTTGACTTTTTTTTATAAATATAAAAACATTTTTTTATATTTTTAAAATATATAATTTGTTTCTTTGCTATACATTACAAATAAAATATTTTAAAAGTATAGCTGCCGAACTGTACTCTATAAATATAAATTTTCAAAGTATAGCTGAGGGGCGATACTTTATAAATAGAAATTTTAAAAGTGTAGTTGCGTGGCGATACTTTATAAATATAAATTTTAAAAGTATAGTCTGGTGGCTATACTATTTAAAAGTATAAAATTGGTTTCTTTACTTTTGTGTTTTAGCCAACTTCTTTAATTTAATATATGTAATTAAGTAATATCTTAGTATTTTTTAATTACTTTAATTAGGAATTATATTTGAATTATTGTTTTTTTAGTAAATATTTAAATATTTTACTGATTTCATAAATTACTTAATAAATAATAAATATTTATTTTATACAAAATTAGTTTGGCTGAATCCAAGTCTCGAACCAAAGACCCTAACTTCCAAACTTGTTCCAAAATATTTCTCAGGCCTCGGCCCTGGCCATAAGCTTACTTTGGGGCACTTATGACTCGATTAAGCTTGGATACTCACGTAACTCCGCCTAGGGTTTTACGATTAGGGTTTTGATCTCAATATATGGTTAGATGACATAACCAGACCTAGCACTATACTTGAGTGTGCCTTGACTTAGACTTTAACAAGTTGAAGTATAGTTGCGCGACTATACTCTATAATTAAAAAAAAAGTAATTACTATTTATCAAGTAATATAATTTATGAAGTTATTTAGAATATTTAATACTAATTATTCACTACATAAATAATAGTTTAAATATAATTAAAAATGAAAGTAATTAAATAAGGTTAAGATATTATTTAATTACTAAAAACACAATTTAAAATAAAAATTTACTGACTTAAAGATACTAAGTTTAAATATATATATTTTTTAAACACATATCCCGACAAATTTTGTCAGCACAAATCTATCCCAGTGAAATTTGCCGGCTTAGACCTCTCCCGACAATAGTTCATCGGCACAGGTTCATTTTGTCGGGAGAGGTCTAATCCGACAAATATTTGCCGGCATAGACCTTTACTGACGAAATTTCATATGGACATAATTTATTGTTTAAAAAAAATATAAAATTAGTTTCTTTGCTATACATTACAAATAGAATATTTTAAAAGTACAGTTGGCGGCCATACGCTATAAATAGAAATTTTAAAAGTATAGGCGCGCGGCTATATATTACAAATAGAATATTTTAATAGTCTAGCCGCGAGGCTATACTCTATAAATAGAAAGTTGAAACGTATAGCCGCGCGACTATACCATTTAAATAGAATTTTTTAAACAGTATAGCCGCACGGCGAGACTCTATAAATAGAAATTTTTAAAAACACAGCCGCGCTGCTGCACGCTTTAAATAGAATTGTTTAACTGTATAGGCGCACGACTATACGCTTTAAATACAATAATTTTAGAATATAGCCGTACGGCTATACTCTATAAATATAATATTTTAAACGTATAGCCGCTCGGCTGTACTATTTAAATAGAATATTTTACAATATAATTTCAAATAATTAGTTACAATTTATTGAGTAATTGATGCAATTAATTAAAATATTTAAATACTAATAAAATAATAATAATTAAAACATATTTAATTACATACTAGCCCCTTGCCACATGCTCACGCGTGCACCAATTGGTTTTCTTTTTTTAGTTTTTAGAATTAAGAAAATAAAAAATAGGTAGTTATTTTCCGTACAAGTAGGATCTATTATCTGATTTTGTTTTTAATTTTAATTTTTTTAATTGTGAATTTACCATATTATCCTCATTTAATTAAGAATTTCAATTCTTAATATTTAAATTAACCAAGGGCATTTTCTGGTATTTTGAATGTTTCACCATTCTCTGCCTTTTGCTCTATATATAGATGATTTTGTCTAAGGCATGAAATGATTTTTATTTTTATTTATTTAAAAAGAAGTTGTTTACGGATTTTCTTGAGGTGGGTTTTGGCCCAATTATTATTTATCCATAAGATCCAATTAATCTAAAGATCGCCTCTATTAGAGCAAGTCCACCCATGAAGGCTAAGGCAAGGCAAAGGCAAGGCAAGGGCTGCCACTATTCACGTGAATAGTGGCAGCCTTGCCTTAGTTGGTTCCACCCTTGGAAGGCTAGGGCAAGGGCAAGGAAAAAAAAAAGATTATGCAACAAAATATAAACAATTTAGAAAGTGAATAAAATTGTTATGTATTTATAGGGAAAACATCCATAATATTTTGGTTTTTTTTTATAAAAAAAAAAAATTGAATTTTTTTGGATTTTTCTGAATTTTTTTTGCTCGCTGATGTCAGCGTGACATCAACGCTGACGTCAGCGCCTTCGGGCTTGAGCCCAGGCAAGATTTGGCCGTGGGCTTGCCCAGGCTGGTGGGTCCCATGCCTTGCCCGGGCTTGTTCTCTACAGCTGGAGTCGAATTGGGCTTGCCCGAGCAGCCTTTTGCCCGGTTTTGCACCAACGCTGGACTTGCTCTTAAAAGCAATGAAAAAGAGTCACAGCCTAGCCCAATTATTCACGACAGGGAGGGACTCTCACATCCCATTTTCAAATAAATTGCTTCATGTGATCGCTTGTCCTTACCATGCAAGTCACTGAACCTAGTACACGCGTCGTCATAGCGGGCCCACCCATAATATAATCCCACAAATGTGGTCCCAGCAATAACTTTTCAATTGTTATTCTAAGCCCTCCTTGCAATTTAACCAAACTTCAAGGACTAAACACAAAAACTCAAGTCTCAAAGATGCAGATGGAAGCTGCACCGGTTCTTTACGTCACGGAGACCGACTACCAATATTTCCAACACGTGGCACGCAAAATTAACTCACCCGCAGCCGGACACCCTTGCATTCTTTGCACTTAGCCACGTGGTAGAACGTGGACCGTGGAACAATTTGAAAATGACAATAATGCCAAACTATACGACGTCGTATCTGTCATAAGACATTGACCAGCTCTCATCTTTTTGACCCACAGTAGCACCTAATCCACGCTTGGCGTATTTTACAGTTAAAATACCGCTAATTTTACAGAAATAAACTATTAATTAAATATCAGCTGTATCTCTGTTCTTTTTCTCTCTGTATTGGACTCGAAAGAAAACTAGAGGTTACTCCCTCGTTGCTTTCTCCATAATTAAGCAAGACCTTCCTCACTCGTCCTTTTTGACACCAGAACCACCGCACCAGGCCCAATCTTACACGCACTTCTTCTCACTCTCGCATAGACAATCTGGTTGAGAGCTTTGTTCGCGAAGGTTCATACAGTTCAGACTTCAGAGTCGTGAAGGAGTTTGAGTTTGAGTGTTAGAGTCGCCGACATCCATTCTCGCACGTCCTTGATTCACTGCTCGTATTTCAGATCCGTTGGATGATCGGAACTTAGAAAAGGTACTTAGCTTTCCAAAGGTTTATATGTAGTTGAATTTCTTTGAATCGTAGCTTGGAGCTCGTTGAGTCGTTCTGGTTTGATTTTGATTTTAGTCCGTCATTTTCAATTGTTGATTAGTGCATTTTAATTGATTATGGATTGTTGCTTCTGTTTGAATTTTGAGTTTGTTTTCATATTTAATCGATTTTATTGTAGACATGTTTGGCAGATGCTCTGTTTTGTGTTTTTTCTTTCCTATTTGTTTAATAATTATTTTATTATCTGTTTGGCTCCTGAGAAAATAGATGAGAAGAGGAATATTAGATAAGTTTAGTGTCTTGAGCGTCTCCTTTGCCATCTGTTAAGTCAGTGCTTGTATTTTAAATTTTAATCGAAGTGATGAATATTAGTATTACAAAGGTATCATTCTAAATTATTATTGTAATTTGTAAGGAAGGCTGGTTGCAGGCTTAGCATGCGTGGCCGCCAACGCGAAGCTTACTCGATGTACAAGCGCTTGTCATCGAGAGACTATACAAATACCATTGACATGGAAGCAAAAGAGCTTATAGATGCGATAGATGTGGAAGAAAACTCAGGTAACTCAATTTATTGATCATCTGAAGTATATTTATGCTGTGTGTTGTCTATAGTGATGCACCAGTAAGAGCAAATTAAAAAGGAAGGGTGGCGTCAGAGTTGTTTCTGAACACCACTCTTTTCTTCTAAGGTCTTCTTGTTTAAGCATTGAGCACTAAGTTACGATATGTATAGAATTCATTTAAGGGCTTAATTCGGGTATGTGGTTTAGCTCTTTTACAGAAAAGTACAGTTCCAGAACCTTCAAATCCCTCTTGGAGGCTTTCTTTCCCCCATGTAGTAGTGGCAACTCTATCTTCATTCTTGTTTGGCTACCATCTCGGGTTGGTGCTCACACTTCACTTCTTCTCTCTCTCACAGTTGTTTTATGTTGAAGCATGAAAGAAAAGAATACCTTTTTTAATAACTCTTGCTTTGTCCAGGGTAGTTAATGAACCGCTTGAAAGCATTTCTAAAGATCTTGGCTTCAAGGGGAATACCTTGGCAGAAGGTTGCATGAAGTTGATATTTTGTTTCTTTCTTTGTTCTAATGTAATTTCTGATTTTTGCATTCAGCTATATCTTCTAATGGGTTTGATAATTTATATCAAATGAAGGTCTGGTAGTGAGTACATGTTTGGGAGGTGCGTTTGTTGGATCATTATTCAGTGGATGGGTAGCTGATGGAGTTGGACGTCGTAGGGCTTTTCAACTTTGCGCACTGCCTATGATTATTGGTGCTGTTATGAGGTAATATATTTACTTTGAAAAGCAACTGTGTCACAGGATTATCATTTTGATTAAGCACTACATGGAGCTTTATTTTGTGAGATTGGTTCTTCTCTTTGGATTATGTAATTGTCCTTTTTGTCTAGTAGTTAGGTTCCTCGTATCTTGTGAGTTGTGAAATAACTTTATGGCAGAGCCCATTTTCATGTACCTCTGTTGTAGATCTCTTTGATCCTCATACATAAGTTGGGCTGTACTTTTTTTCCCTTTAGATGATGCTTTTATCACTAGTTTCAGTGAAGATTAGTCTGGTTTTGGTATTGAAGGTATATGATCTGCTGGTATCCATATGTAACCACACACATTTAACCACAACTAAAAGTAGTCCTCAAAACTCATATGCGCCTATACACCCTGTCCCTCTTATAATACGACTGGAAGGAATTCTGGCTAAAAGTACCACCTGCATTTGCAGTGCATCAACAAAAACTCTTGCTGGCATGCTTTTGGGGAGGTTATTTGTTGGGACTGGTATGGGCCTGGGCCCTCCTGTTGCTTCTCTTTATGTGACAGAGGTAATCTAGCATAAACCTTTCTGTAATTATCAGTAAGTCATGTGCTTCTTATCTTATCTGATGTTTCCTCTTTTACTTGGAGCAGGTTTCTCCTGCTTTTGTGAGGGGTACTTATGGCAGTCTCATCCAGATTGCAACATGCCTTGGACTAATGGGGGCTCTTTTTGTTGGAATCCCTGTCAAAGAAATTGTTGGCTGGTAAAGAACATGATAGGCTTCACAATATCTCTGCTTCTATTTAATCTTTCAAACTTACTATCTTAATTTATGTGTCAGGTGGCGTGTTTGTTTCTGGGTATCTACAATTCCAGCTGCAATACTTGCTCTTGCCATGGTATTCTGTGCAGAGAGTCCACATTGGCTACATAAGGTCTGCTCTCATTTGTCTTTATTTGAAAATAGTAAAATATCAACTATGTATGAGTCTCTAGAACAATTGCTTTCTGTTGCTCACAATGAATTAAGTCTTTGGGAAAGTCACATTTGAATCAAGGCAATAACATGCCAAAAGACTGTCTGGAATGCATGTATTGTAAACCTGTCCTGCCCTCCCCTTTCCTATCCTGTCCTTTCCTTTGAACATCTCGAGCATAAATTAAACCCTAATGGATGTTGTTCACTTTGAGAAAACCTTTATTCTCCTAGGCTCTCTGAGCGTTTGAATTGCAATCTCTCACTGACACATCTAGAGTTTTAGCGGGAGGGAGGCTAGTTAAGGGCCGATAATAAAATAAACCATTTTTTTCTTGTAATATTTTTTTTTCAATGTCTGGTACTGCTTTGGGAGATGATAGTCCTCCTAAATTGTTCTTTGTTTCTCCGAAAACAAATGTTAACTGTCTTTCTTTCATGTGATATAGCAAGGAAGAACTTATGAGGCTGAAGCTGAATTTGAGAGGCTCCTTGGTGGATCACATGTCAAAACTGCAATGGCAGAATTAGCCAAGTCGGACAGGGGAGATGACACAGATACCGTAAGGCTTTCAGAGTTGCTGTACGGCCGCCATTTTAGAGGTATACAATGCTTTCTGGCAATTCCTATGGGCTTTGCGCATATATAGGCTCTCCATCAATATATGGTGTATTTATTTCCCCTTTCTTGTGATCTTTTGGCTTTCCGAATGTGCTTTGTTATTTACGTATTCGTTTTGCAGTTGTTTTTATTGGGTCAACCCTATTTGCTTTACAACAGCTATCTGGTATAAATGCTGTCTTTTACTTCTCCTCAACTGTATTTAAAAGTGCCGGAGTACCATCAGGCCTTGCAAATGTCTTCATAGGAATTGCAAATTTGTCAGGTATACCTCGATTCTTAGTTGCATACTTACCTATCTAAAACTAGTGCATTCTGTCTCTTGACTGGATGGATTTTTATAATTTTTAGGATCTATTGTTGCAATGGTTTTGATGGATAAAGTAGGAAGGAAGCTGCTGCTTTTATGGAGCTTCTTCGGCATGGTAAATCGAAGTTGCAAATCTTTTTTTTTTGTTGAAGCTGCACTTTCATATAAAATGGAAAGACTTGTTAAAAATAACATAGGAAAAATCATTGTGATTCAAAGGAAAAGATGGAAGTGGGCTTTAATGTTGGAATGGTAAAAGAGTAATGTGATACTGCGATAGGACACTGGAAATCTCCATTTATCTTGTATCACTTAAATATTAGCTCTCCAAATCTACCTCTAATATCATGCACGGCTCAACCAGCAGCCACTCATAAACTTTTTTTCTATCCTTTCTGTTTTTGGTTTCAAAAACAAAATGAGCTCATGATCTTGCTAGGCTGACCATTATGTAATGCATTTTATCCACTCAGGCAATATCAATGTCTCTTCAAGTTGCTGCAGCAAGCTTTTATTCATCAGGCTCTGGATCACTGTACCTATCTGTTGGTGGAATGCTGATGTGAGTACTAATTTTGAATTTTACATCTCGAAGACTAATCTTATTTTATATGATCATAAGATGCAATGCAACCAGTAAGTTTAACTACATGAAATTTTTTCTCATGATATTGCCACTGATCAGTTCTTTTATTACTATTGTGCATGTGCTACAATGAGGTTTGTGTGTCCTTAGCCTCTGTGAATGTGATGATATATGCTTGAATATATTCTTTGGTTTATTATGATATTTTATATATCTGAATGCCTTTTGGAAAATTATAGGCCATGATTCAGCACCTTCTGATTTCATGGGACCCTTGTAATAAGCAGCAACTACGATGAGTGAGTTGAATGTAGGAAAATGATGAATAATGAGGCAAACATTAAAAAAATTCGAAGTTCTATTATCCAATCATTTACCCCAAAATCGGGCATGGATGGTAGAACGCTATTAGTCCTTTTTGGAGAAACTGGGTAAAGATATGTCTATAAATATGAAAATTTTGTGCAGGTTCGTCTTAACATTTGCTCTAGGAGCTGGTCCAGTTCCAGGTCTCCTTTTACCAGAAATATTCCCCAGCCGCATTAGGGCAAAAGCAATGGCTGTCTGTATGTCAGTGCATTGGGTAACTCTCTCTTTCTCCTTCTGAATAATTCCATGTCAACTTTTTTATTTATGCCTCCTGCTGTTAAAGGCTTTTTGTTCGGGTGATCTGAGCATTGCTCGGGCAAGAGCTCCTAGTAGTTGTGCAGCTTTAGAATTCTACTAATTTTGTAAATCAGTTTCTTCCTCCATGTGGATTCTGAATTAAGAAATGGAATTCAATTATCTTATGGTTTCATTTATCCTGTGACGGGTGTTTTCCAGGTGATAAATTTCTTTGTGGGATTGCTATTCTTACAACTGTTGGAACAATTTGGCCCGCAGCTTCTGTATTCTATATTTGGCACCTTTTGCATGCTGGCTGTGGTTTTTGTGAAACGAAATGTGGTGGAAACTAAAGGAAAATCGCTCCAAGAAATTGAGATAGCGCTCCTTCCGCAAGAATAGAGGTGCTTTATAATACGATAAAAGTGTTTGCTGCTGGAAGCCGACCAAGTTGCAAATGATTGCCAGAAAATGGTACAATTTGGGAAAAAGAGTACTTGCCCTGGGAGGGTAAATTCTTGTCCGGTAAAATTTTGGTGATGGGTGAACTTATAGAAATATAAGCCTTTAGGCGTTCGGTCATAACTAATAGGTATGCTACAGAGGCCTAGTGTGAATTTGTGGGTGTAGTTATCATGTTTAATTCTCATATGATCAATTGCTCAAGCCAAACAGTTCTCTTGGAATGTTTACAAACAAAATTTCAATTGATGGTCCTCTTTATGCATTTACCATGTGTTTTTTTTTATGCCCTCTATAATTATCCAAGGAGAAAAAAACACACATCAGGTGCAAGAGAAAACAAACGAAGGGACACTTCACACAAAGGTACAAAATTGTTTACAAAGAATTCTCTGCAGGACTTACTCAATCAAGAATAAATATTTTTTGATCATGAGTAATATCACCACCAACTGTTCCATACCAATAACTTTAAAATCCCCATCTATTTAGCCCAAGCATCTTTGCATGTCAAAGACAAAAGTGATCTTCTACAAATGCGGCTATTCGGCATGGATAGCCGCAGCTACCTGCAGCACCTCTCATGGCTCCTCCGTGGGTTCAAGAGCTCCATTTCCCTCACCTCCACATCCCCATTACCATTGATCATATGGTCCCAGTCATGCCCTCAGGGCCTAGTCCCACCGCTCCCGGCCAAAGTCTTTACCTTTCGAACCTCGATGATGTGGTTGGAGCCCGTGTTTTCACTCCCACAGTATATTTTTATGCCTCGGGTAACTGGAGACCGATTATGGAAACACTCCGTGATGCTCTTGCCAGTGTGTTGGTTCCTTACTACCCTTTATCGGGTAGGCTGAGAGAGACCAACAATGGAAAACTAGAGGTGTTTTTTGGGCAAGACCAAGGAGCTCTCATGGTGGAGGCTCACTCTGAAATGTCCTTGTCCGATCTCGGGGACCTCAAAGTGCCAAACCCAGCATGGTCACCGTTGATTTTTAGGTTCCCAAATGAAGAGCCATACAAAGTGCTCGACATGCCATTGGTGATAGCTCAGGTGACCCTTTTCAGCTGCGGTGGGTTTAGCCTCGGCCTGAGAATCTGCCACTGCATTGTTGATGGGCTTGGTGCTATGCAATTTCTCAGCTCATGGGCTGCCACAGCCAAAGCAGGCACGCTGATCACAAACCCTAAGCCATGCTGGGACAGGGACTTTTTCAGGTCTCGCGATCCACCGCTGGTGAAATTCCCACATCTTGAGTTCATGAGAATCGAGGACGGGTCAAGCCTAACAATGAGCCTCTGGCAAACCAAAGCTGTTCAAAAATGCTACAGAATAAGCCGCGAGTTCCAGGCCTGGCTTAAAACTTTGGCTCAACCAGAAGATGATATGTCCAATGTTACATGCAGCACATTTGATGCGATGGCTGCTCATATATGGAGATCATGGGTGAAAGCACTTGATGTAAAACCATTGAAGTATGAACTCAGGCTAACCTTCTCAGTCAATGCCCGCCAGAAGCTCAAAAACCCGCCATTGAAAGAAGGCTTTTATGGGAATGTGGTGTGCTTGGCTTGTGTCATAAGCACTGTGAGAAAGCTTGTGTATGGAAGGTTCCCGGACACAGCGCGGTTGGTTCGTGAAGCCCGGCTTGGCATCTCCGAAGAGTATCTGAGGTCTACGGTGGATTATGTTGAAGTGGACAGGCCAAGGAGGCTGGAGTTTGGAGGCAAATTGACAATAACTCAATGGACTAGATTTTCAATATATGATTCTGCAGATTTTGGATGGGGCAGGCCATTGTATGCTGGCCCTATAGATCTCACTCCCACACCGCAAGTTTGTGTTTTTCTGCCGGAAGCGGAGGCTGATCCTAGTGGGACAATGCTTGTGTGTATTTGCTTGCCGGAATCTGCTACAAAAAGCTTCACGGACCTTTTGTCTCTTGCGGAGACCGGTGAACAAAGTGCTAGCTAAATGAAGCTATGTTATGATTTATGAGGCAGAAATTGATCATCAATTACTAGGGACAATTGAATCGCATTGTGTCCAACTATACATGAGCTACTTTTCGCGAAATTTTTTTAATTGTGACGGCAATGGTCACATGTTGCTATTTATTAATCCATTAATATTATAATACGAATACTTATTTATTGATATTATGTTTTACGACATGAATTATCCATTATGTCTTTTAACTATATTATGATAAATACATGAATTAGTAGTGACAATTAATGTTAACACAACATGTTTTCATATTTTTTTAATTCAAACACTCTTAGTAATTTTTTAATTTAGATAGTTGCTTTTATTGTTAATCGTTTTATTAGTCCTTGAACTTAGACCCGATTTGCATTTGAGTACCTCAATTTCCAAAGTGGTTCTCGTGGTCCTTCAACTTCAGTTTTGTTAGGACAAATGGTCATGTTGTTAATTTTGTTAACGTTTATGTTAAATGTAGGGGCAAAATGATATTTTTGTATCAAAATTGATTAAAATATGAATACAAAAATTAAAATTAAACTCTCTCTCTCCTCCTATAAAATAAAATAAAATAAAATAAAATAAAACTCTCTCTCTCACCCTCTATCTTGATTTCTACTCCCCTAAACTTAATTTTTCTTTCTTTTTTTGGTTGGTTTTTTATTTGATTTGATTTTATTGTTATTTTAAAGATATGATTTTTTATTCATTTTTTTGGTTTTAACATTAGAGTTTCATTTTATTTGTTCTTTTTAGGAAGGTATTCTCACACGCACTGCCAAAGGTGCCATGAGCGTTAGTTTTATTCTATTTCTTTTCCTAGATTTTCTCAGCAAGCAAACAGGAGGTTTGTTCATCTTCACATTTCTATGCTTTTTTCTTGCGAATCTTGATTATGTTATGTTGCGCTCTATGCTATGCAAAGTTTCTTTTATTTTCTATCACTTTCTACTTGGTCACTAATGTCTATCAACCACGCGGAACACATGTATATCCCTTGACAATGGAGTTTTTCATTGCATGGCAAAGTTATTCGAGATTTTCATGCTTTTTCTTTATGTGTGTGTGTGCGCTTTTCTTTTTTTCTTTCTAGACAACCAAACAGAGCCTTTAATTTTCTTGACACAGAAAGGGTGAAATCACAAGCATTTTCTGGTAATTATTTATTAGTCTGTGACTACTTATTTGTCTAATACAAATTGTGTTTGTCCCTTTCTTGCTGTCTGTAATCTGTATGAATGTAGGCCTGTAAGATACCTTGCTTGGATCACCAGTCTTCTAAAGAAAAATAACTTGAAAGCAATACGCTGCTTATATATTTCCAATAAAAGTAGGTACCAATCATATTTTTTTAGAAATATATTTCCAAATTGAGCAATAATTACGATTCATCTATTCCTATTGAAGGCTAGTCCATTTTCTCAAGATTTCTCTTCTAGTTTTTCTGGCCGGGCTTAATTTTTCTTCCCTTTAATGCAGGAATTAAGAAAATGAATTCAACCATGTCATCTTTGAATCCCCATGCAGCATCATACATACCACTGAACAAGAGAGAAGAGGAGGCTAACCATGAAACTGCTCTGTTCAATTCTCCTTCTGAAGGCCACACCGGGACGACACAGTTCTATTTCGAAGGCGGTGATGCTTCTTCTGACTTTAACATCCATGACATTGAGGCTCTTGTCATTGACAATGGTCTGGAAAAGAGTGGTTTACAGCAGAAGATAAGCAACCAGGCTGAAGTGCAGTACATAAATGAAGATTCTGAGATACATCTGGCTTATCTGTCATTCATTTTTCCAAACATATCAGAACATTGCCTTGCTCATGTTCACTCTGCTAATGATGGTGACTTGGAAGCCTCGATCAACATGCTGTATGACCTGGAGGTAGAAAGCCATGTGCACTAATTTATTGACTCTCCTGCTTCACCTTTTTTTTTTACATTGTCTTGTATTAATTACCACTAATGTTTCTGATTATGTGATGATTCTGGTAACTTTGCTTGTTATCAGCTGCTTTAATAAATTGCTAGGATGATATTTACTATTGCCACCCTTCTTCTAAGTACATAATATTTGGCAGATCCTCATTTCTCTCGTCAGTCTTGAAGGAGGCATTGTGTGCTTCTTGCACAACTTGAATTGTTAGGCCAAATACGGCAAACTGTTTTGTTATTAGTCAACTATTATGTCCAAGTCTCAGAATTTTGATTAACATTTGCTTGTTTTCTGACTGTCACAATTTACAGTGCTTCCCTGTTGCTGCTTCTAAATCTCTTCCAGTCAGCTCGGATACTACCAGTGATGATGATGCATCAGAACTTGAAGTTATAGAAAGAGAAAAGTAGAGAGAGAGAGAGAGAGAGGAGAGCAAGGTGGGTTTCTGTGGATGTTTTGTTGTAAGAAGTAGAAGGGTCCCTTGATGTTGAGTTTCTTTTGTACAATGTTTACTCTATGTAGTTGCTTCTTTTACACACAAAAAAGCAAAAAACCATAATTGCTCATTACAATGAAGAGTACAAATTTGTTACTGTTGTTCTCGACTTAGTTGCTTAATTAATTAGAGTCGGGCAATACTATTTTTAATTTGTGTCGGTCATATGAGGTTGTTCAAATAATTAGGTTTTGGGGTGCCCATCCATCCAAAGCAAAAGTATCAACGATCATTTTCTTCTATTGAACTTTCCCCTCGATATCACAATCAAGGCCAATTATCTTCACCAATCACCCCTGGTAATTATAAAGGCTGACAAGTAGGATGAAAATGTGGTCTTTGCGAGTTGGTAATTTTTTGTATTTTTATGATAAAGTAAGTTGGTAAAACGTAGATGTGAGTTAGACCTATTAATTAAGACAATGAATCCCTATTTTGCACTAAAAGTTTGAGTCCTCCTGACATTAATTTGAAGTAGTATATCGCTTTGGATGGTAACTCGTCAACAAATTTTCCAACGAAATTAGAAAGGAAGAGGAAAGAAAAGAAAGGAAGAATACAAAACCGGTTAATCTAGTAGCACGCTCTTTACCGCCACGTCATCGCAAATAGGTCACAGTGAGGTGACGGTATCTTCCGCAGAATGTGTTAAGGCCGAAGAGGATGATGTAGCTTTGGAACAAAAAAAGCAAAAAAAAAAAGAGGATGATGTAGCTTTTGAAGCACAGTATTATGAGTCGTGACACAGCGAAGCACAGCTTTTCTCCTCCCCAGCTGTCCTCCCTTTCTCTCTCTCAAGAACTCTAAAAAATTAATCTTTTAATAAGAATCTTGTTCAATTCAATTCCAATCCTTGGACGCAATTTGCAAACAGCCGATCAGGATCGCAAATTCCACTCAAAGCCTAATTTTTTTATCTCAGATGATTCAATTAGGTTCAGTTAGGGCTTAATCGATCGAAACTGGAAGCTGTGGCAGAACGCTTAAATAACCGTCAGAGCTGGGGGCGAATCAGTCTCGGTCTCAGGCGGCGGCCTTTGCGCCACCACCGGCTCAAGCCGGCTCGGGACTCTGGTTCTTTCTCCGCCACAACAATGCGCCTCGCACTCACACCCTCCACTACCTCCCACACGTAGAATCCGTGAGCCGCCACACATCTGATCAAAACCGCTCACCCGCGCCCATACCTAGAGCCATGGACAGCTCCAATAAATCTTCTTCCCGTTCTACCCCTACCCCTGTCGAAGAGCCCGAGTACCTCGCTCGCTACTTGGTCGTCAAGCACTCATGGCGTGGCCGATACAAGCGAATTCTCTGCCTTTCGAATGTCACCATAACCACCTTGGACCCTGCGACGCTTTCCGTCACCAATTCCTACGAGGTCGCCTCCGATTTTGACTCGGCCGCGCCTATCATCGGCCGCGACGAGAACTCAAATGAGTTCAATTTGAATGTTCGGACCGACGGCCGTGGAAAATTCAAGGGCATTAAGTTCTCATCGAGGTATAGAGCGAGTATATTGACCGAGTTACATAGAATTAGGGGGAATTGGTTGGGCGCCGTCGCCGAATTTCCGGTGCTTCATCTACGGAGACGAAATGCCGAGTGGGTCGCTTTTGTAAGTTGCCTCTCTTGCAATGCTTGTTGGTGATTGTGCAATGTCGTTCTTTTACTGCACTAGTTTGATAAATTTGTTAGTAGAAGATTCTGTAGGCAATTGATAAATTTGTTAGTAGAAGATTCAATGGCTAATAATATGATTGCTTCAACTCCTCCAATGGGGATATTGTTAGCAATGAGCAAGTTTTCCTTGGAAGAGTGGATCTTAAGTGAAAATTATGCTTCTTTGCCAAATAGTTTTACTATAGAAAATAGGGAAACGGGGTTACTTTTCATGGTGGTTATTACTTGGATCTTTAGTGAAAATTATGTTCATTTGCCAAATAGTTTACCTTTGACTTTGAGTCACTCTAGATGCATGCATGTCACTCGTCAGTATATGACCGTTTTGTAATATTTACTAAACTGGTATGTTTATTTGGCTGTTAATAATATTTATTTGATTGGCTAGCAATGGGAAATGACATGTTTACTTTGCTCTTTATAACTATTAAACTGATTTTCTGTAACAATTGATGGCTTGGGCAGAAATTGAAAGTTACTTATGTTGGGGTTGAACTGATTGATTTAAAAAGTGGAGACCTTCGCTGGTGCTTGGATTTCAGAGATTTCGATTCCCCTGCCATTGTTTATCTTTCTGATGCTTATGGGAAGAAAGGTAGTGAACATGGAGGTTTTGTTCTTTGTCCTTTATACGGAAGAAAATCTAAAGCTTTTCAAGCTGCTTCTGGATCCACAAATTCCGCCATAATTGCAAATTTGGTATGTCTGACCTTGAAGTGTTGACATTTTAACTTTTTTAGAATTTCATGTAAATGATATTTTCTGTGAGATTAATTTTACGTCTGAAGTGCCCCCATGCAAAAACCCCCCTATGGGACTCTTTGGAATACGCCTCTTGGATAGCACTTATGTTATAAAACATTGTAATGCAGACGAAAACAGCAAAGTCTATGGTTGGGGTGTCACTAACTGTGGAAACTTCTCAATCTCTCACGATAGCGGAGTATATAAAGCGAAGGGGTAGTTCATTCTGAACACTTTTTAGTGGTCTCTATGTAGTAATTATCTTCTTTATTTGTCATTTTTGTGTCCTGATAACTTTGTCTATTGGCAAATTATACGAATACTAAAAAATTTAGCTATTCATTTATCATTTTTTCTGGATAATGCAGCAAAGGAGGCAGTTGGAGCAGAAGAAACTCCATGTGGAGGTTGGTCTGTGACAAGGTTGCGCTCTGCTGCTCGTGGAACTCTAAATGTTCCAGGATTAAGTTTGAGCGTTGGCCCAAAAGGTGGACTTGGGGAGAATGGTGATGCTGTATCTCGTCAACTGATTCTTACAAAAGTTTCACTTGTTGAAAGACGCCCAGAGAACTATGAAGTAAGCTGATGAATTTACTAGAGCATACTTGTAGACTTTATGTTGATGCCATGAAGTTCAGTGCACTAGTCTTGAATTAAGCTCCTTTATGTCAAAGATGCCAAATTTTAAGCATTCACGCCACCTCCCCTGGAATCTATTACAAAACAAGTGCTACCTTTTAGATTGAATAAACTGTTATGAAAGAGAGATGTTCTTGCTCGGTGCGTAAATCTAACTATGCTCATTAGTTAGTTATCTACGTATATATGGGTAATCCATGCATTTAATATACATATAACAGATTTAAGTCCCAACAAATGAAATGTTAAATTTTCCGCAAACTCTTTTATGGTTTTTACTTCTGTATAGATTCAAGTGTATGTTTCATGGAATTATATCAAATGTTGAGAATAGTCACTAGATGTGTGCAGGCTGTTATTGTTCGACCTTTATCTGCAGTAAATGCTCTTGTTCGATTTGCTGAGGAGCCCCAAATGTTTGCAATTGAGTTCAATGATGGGTGCCCCATCCATGTGAGCATTTGTTACCCTTGTTTTGTGTTCCTGATTTATTGCAGGGTCATGTTTCTGATGTTTATGATGTATTGTAGGTTTATGCAAGCACGTCCCGTGATAGCTTACTTGCAGCAGTTCGCGATGTGTTGCAAACAGAAGTAGGTAGATGTGTTCTTTTGAAGATATTGACAGGGTTTAATATCATGATTGCACCTTCGTGGGGTTTGGTTGACCTCTAGGTTTAATTTGTGCAGGGTCAATGTGCAGTGACTGTGTTACCAAGACTGACAATGCCAGGCCATCCTATTGATCCACCTTGTGGGAGAGTCCATTTACAATCTGGACTTCAACGGCCTATTGCAGATGTGGAGAGTGCATCCATGCATTTGAAACACTTAGCAGCAGCTGCCAAAGATGCAGTTTCTGAAGGTGGTTCCATTCCTGGATCAAGAGCAAAGCTATGGCGTAGAATAAGAGAGTTCAATGCATGTATTCCATACAGTGGAGTTCCTCCTAACATAGAAGTACCTGAGGTGACTTTGATGGCTTTAATAACAATGCTTCCAGCTACACCTAATCTTCCTCCAGAGTCACCTCCCTTACCTCCCCCTTCACCTAAAGCAGCTGCAACGGTGATGGGCTTTATTGCATGTTTACGTAGATTACTAGCTTCAAGAACTGCTGCGTCACATGTGATGTCTTTTCCTGCTGCTGTTGGAAGAATAATGGGTTTACTAAGAAATGGTTCAGAGGGTGTAGCCGCTGAAGCTGCAGGGCTAGTTGCAGTTCTTATTGGTGGTGGTCCTGGGGATACAAATATACTGACAGACTCTAAAGGAGAGCAGCATGCAACAATCATGCACACAAAGTCAGTGTTGTTTGCTAATCAGGGTTATGCTATTATACTTGCCAACAGACTGAAGCCAATGTCTGTATCACCATTATTATCAATGGCCGTTGTGGAGGTTCTTGAGGCAATGATATGTGAACCACATGGTGAGACAACGCAATACACAGTGTTTGTTGAACTGTTACGCCAAGTAGCTGGTTTGAAGCGTCGTTTGTTTGCATTGTTTGGACATCCTGCTGAAAGTGTTAGAGAAACAGTGGCTGTGATTATGCGTACAATTGCAGAAGAAGATGCAATTGCAGCAGAGTCCATGCGCGATGCTGCATTGCGTGATGGTGCTTTGCTGAGACATTTATTGCATGCCTTCTTCCTTCCTCCTGGTGAGCGACGTGAGGTTAGTCGACAGCTTGTTGCTCTCTGGGCAGATTCTTATCAACCAGCTCTGGATTTATTGTCCAGAGTTCTGCCTCCTGGGCTTGTTGCTTATTTGCACACACGTTCTGATGGAGTTCAATCAGAAGATGCCAATCAAGAAGGATCTTTGACCAGTAGAAGACAGAGACGCTTACTCCAACAGAGGAAAGGTCGTACAGGAAAAGGATCAACATCTCAAGAGAATTCCTTACCTAATGTAAACAATTATGAAGTTGGTGATCCCTTGAAACAGACAAATGCTGGTACTTTTAAAGTGTCAGATAACTATCAAAGATCTGTACTGGATCAGAGTTCTGGACAGGCTTCGACCATTCAGTCTTCTGGTGCTCACACTGTTGAAAATTCCACTGGTGAGTTAGCGTCTTCAGGGGTTCCACAAAACAATCATTCAGCTTTTGTGGCTTCAGCTGATTCTCAGTCAACAAGTATTCACGAGGCAGTGGAAGCAAATACTTCAATGTCAACTGATTCTGATTCCAATGTTACTGGTTTCCAGAACACAGGCCTCCCTGCTCCTGCTCAGGTTGTTGTGGAAAACACTCCTGTGGGATCTGGTAGGCTACTTTGTAATTGGCCTGAATTCTGGCGAGCATTTAGCCTTGATCATAATCGTGCAGATTTGATCTGGAATGAGCGCACGAGACAAGAGTTGAGGGAGACTTTGCAGGCTGAGGTTCATAAGTTAGATGTTGAGAAGGAGCGCACTGAAGATATTGTTCCTGGAGGTGCTACGGTGGATACTATGACTGGCCAAGATAGTGTGCCACAGATATCTTGGAACTACTCTGAGTTCTCTGTTAGATATCCTAGCTTGTCCAAAGAAGTTTGCGTGGGTCAGTATTATCTGCGTTTGCTGCTTGAGAGTGGTAGTGTTGGCAGGGCACAAGATTTTCCATTGCGTGATCCAGTTGCCTTCTTTAGAGCACTCTACCATCGGTTCTTATGTGATGCAGACATAGGACTTACAGTAGATGGAGCTGTTCCTGATGAAATGGGTGCATCTGATGATTGGTGCGACATGGGAAGACTAGATGGTTTTGGAGGTGGAGGAGGATATTCCGTGAGAGAGCTATGTGCTAGAGCAATGGCAATTGTATATGAGCAGCATTACAAAACAGTAGGTCCTTTTGAGGGCACTGCTCACATTACAGTTCTGTTGGATAGGACAGATGATAGGGCTTTGAGGCACCGTCTTCTAGTGCTCTTGAAGGTACAATTTTTTACTCTTTTATCTTTCTCTAAATACAGATTGGCTTGACATGAGGCCCCTTGATTCTCTACTTTTTTATTCCATTATGGGCGTGTTTTGTTTCTATGAAATCTTGGCTGTCCTTTCACTCCCCATTTGCCTCTCCATTGTATAATCAGCAGTGTTTTAAAAAACATGCCTCAAGGCACACCTCTGGGCTGAGGCGTATGCCTTTCTTCGAGGTGGCCTCTTTCTGTTAGAGGTGTAAACCTTCTGGGAAGAAGATGACCCGGGTCTGAAACGCCGTTGTTTGGCCTGGGATTTGAAAACCCAAGAAAGAAAGAAAAAACCATTTTTGGCCTTTCAGTCATTAATTAAATACGGGGAAGATGGTAACTCTCTGTATTTTACTGTTTGTGAAGGCGTTAATGAAGGTTTTGTCAAATGTCGAGGCGTGCGTTTTGGTTGGAGGATGTGTGTTAGCTGTTGATATGCTGACAGTGGCTCATGAAGCTTCAGAAAGGACAGCTATTCCCTTGCAGTCTAATTTGATTGCTGCTACTGCTTTCATGGAACCGCTCAAGGAATGGATGTTTGTTGACAAGGAAGGAGCACAGGTTGGACCTGTTGAAAAGGATGCCATTAGAAGATTTTGGTCAAAGAAGGCTATTGATTGGACAACAAGGTGCTGGGCTTCTGGGATGCTAGACTGGAAGAGACTGCGGGATATTCGTGAACTTCGTTGGGCACTAGCTGTTCGAGTTCCTGTTCTCACGCCAACTCAGGTGTAGTTTTAGTATGCATGGAACTTAAAGTTGAATATATTGTAATTGATTGTGTACTTGCTGGTGTTTCAACCCACATTCTTTTATCTGCAAATCTTCTACTGTGCTTATAGTTCTAGTTTTGAGTAATTATAACAGCTGCCAAACTTTTGGATAAAATGATTGGTTTTTATGTTATTTTTTATATTCTAATATATGGTAATGTTCAATTGGAGGATTGTCATTGAATTCTTTAAAACTGTACATTTAAATATTAGTTCAGTTTAATTAAGTACATAAGAACATGCATACTTCTTAATGTGTTGTTTCTAAAATCAAGGTGAATCACTTTCTGTTGAATTCTCTTTTCTTGGTCGTGTCTATTATCTTGTTGAAAAGACGTCCTGTTCTTGTTTCTTCTCCTTCTCTTTGCTTGACTTGTTCTAGTATATCATTTTGTTTCCAGATTGGTGAGGCAGCTTTGTCCATATTACACAGCATGGTATCTGCACATTCAGATTTAGATGACGCTGGAGAGATAGTTACCCCAACTCCTAGAGTAAAAAGGATCTTGTCAAGTCCACGTTGCCTTCCGCATATTGCTCAGGTAATTCTAGTTTGATTCATTTTCTATTTGCTTATAGGGCCCTTGTGAAGAAGTATCTTGAATATCACCGTTATATAACTATTTCCTTTCCCCACTTAATTTAGGCTTTGCTTTCTGGAGAACCAAGTATTGTAGAGGGTGCTGCTGCTTTACTGAAGGCTGTTGTTACTAGAAATCCCAAGGCCATGATTCGCCTATACAGCACGGGCACATTTTATTTCTCCCTGGCATATCCTGGATCTAATCTCCTTTCAATCGCCCAACTCTTCTCAGTGACTCATGTTCATCAAGCATTTCATGGTGGTGAAGAAGCTGCAGTTTCCTCTTCCTTGCCTCTGGCGAAGCGCAGTGTATTGGGTGGGCTTCTTCCAGAATCTTTGCTGTATGTATTGGAGCGTAGTGGTCCAGCTGCATTTGCAGCTGCAATGGTATCTGATTCTGATACTCCAGAGATTATATGGACTCACAAGATGCGAGCTGAAAATCTGATTCGCCAGGTATTTGCTAGCCTTAAATGAGGCATGTGCTGGTTTTTTGTTTACTTACTGTAAAGAAGGTATTAATGAACTTGAACTCCTGTCCTTCCACCAGGTTTTGCAGCATCTGGGTGATTTCCCCCAGAAATTATCACAGCACTGCCATTCTCTATATGAATATGCTCCTATGCCACCAGTGACATACCCAGAGCTACGAGATGAAATGTGGTGTCACCGTTATTACCTCCGTAACTTATGTGATGAGATTCGGTTTCCAAATTGGCCGATTGTTGAACATGTTGAGTTCCTACAGTCATTATTGGTAATGTGGCGTGAGGAGTTGACAAGAAGACCAATGGATCTTTCCGAAGAAGAAGCTTGCAAAATATTAGAGATCTCATTGGAAGATGTATCAAGTGATGATGCTGACATGAAGCATTCTTTTGAGATGGGTGAGGAGGTATCTAGCATATCCAAGCAGATTGAGAACATTGATGAAGAAAAGCTTAAACGGCAATATAGGAAACTCGCCATGAGATACCACCCAGACAAAAATCCTGAAGGAAGGGAGAAATTTCTTGCTGTACAGAAAGCTTATGAGCGCCTGCAGGTAGATACTGCCCTGGAGAACTGGTTATTTGGTATTTGTTTATATGAACCGGCTTGAAATTTTGGTTATGCCCATAAGTCTAAGGATTCATCTTGCTCCTGTAGAAATTCATTGCAATTGGCTGTTGGTCCTTAGTTTGTGAAAGTTTCTTTCTTCTTTCTCGTAGGTTCATAAGACATCCATGAAAGTTACCTTCTGGTAATATAAACTGAAAGATTTAAATATGTAATAAACTTGCAATGGGTAAAAATTGGGTGTGCACCTGTGTATTTGAGTATTTTCCTTTAACGCATGCATTTGTGTTTTTGAATATGATCTTGTCAGTGTGCATTTGTACATGTTTTTTTTTTGGGTAGTGGAGCCATACAAAGCCCTAGGTAAATTTATCTTGTGTGAACAGAAGGTGATAGGTAGTCTATCCCCTGTCATGATATTTGAAAACTCAATTTTTAGTTATATCTTTCTGTTTCAAGCTTGCTGGACAACTCTGCATTATTGTTTGCAGGCCACTATGCAAGGCTTGCAAGGCCCTCAGCCTTGGCGATTGTTGCTTCTATTGAAAGGACAGTGTATCTTGTACAGACGTTATGGAGGCATACTGGAGCCATTTAAATATGCTGGTTACCCAATGTTGCTCAATGCAGTTACTGTGGACAAGGATGATAACAATTTTCTTTCCTCAGATAGAGCACCTCTCCTTGTTGCAGCGTCAGAGCTTATTTGGCTGACGTAAACACCCCTTATTCCAGTTTTTTTTCTCCTGTTCCCATTGTTTGAATTGAGTGTTGACAAATAGATGATTTAAGCTTATATTTCCGTGTTTAGGTGTGCATCTTCTTCATTGAATGGTGAAGAACTTGTGAGGGATGGTGGCATACAACTTCTTGCAAATCTTCTTTCCCGTTGCATGTGTGTAGTTCAGCCAACCACTCCCTCAAGTGAACCATCCGCGATAATTGTTACAAATGTGATGCGAACCTTTTGTGTTTTGTGTCAATTTGAGAGTGCCTGGTCTGAGATGCTTGAGTATTCTGGACTAGTTGATGATATTGTGCACTGCACTGAACTTGAGCTGGTACCTGCTGCTGTTGATGCTGCCCTCCAGACTATTGCACATGTTTCTGTGTCCACTGAATTACAGGATGCCTTGCTGAAGGCTGGAGTTGTATGGTGAGTCAGCTTACACAATTGATAACCTTTGAAGTTTTAGATGCAAGATTGCTCATTTACTCACTTAAATGCCAGAGTAGTCTCTCTCTCATCTCCACTAATCGATTTTATCTACATTCCTTTTGTCCTTTATAATTATGTGGAAATAGAAAACTAGAAAGAAGACTATAATGATAAAATATAAATTCCAACTAGGCAATCAAAACCTCTCTCTCTCTCTCTCTCTCTCTCTCTCTCTCTCTCTCCCAATTTTTTTAGTTTGTTAGTGATACTTTGAAGAACTGATTGTTATAATATGTTTTGAAAAAAAATGTAATTATTTTCACCTGTGTTGTGTTGCATTGGGTGTGTTTACTTTTAGGTACCTTTTGCCCGTGCTGCTTCAATATGACTCAACTGCAGAGGAATCTAATGCAACAGAATCACATGGTGTTGGTGCTAGTGTTCAAATTGCGAAAAATATGCATGCTGTACGTGCCTCGCAGGCGCTTTCAAGGCTTAGTGGTTTGTGTAGTGATGAGAGTTCAACACCTTATAATCAGACTGCAGCTGATGCCCTCAGAGCTCTGTTGACTCCTAAACTAGCCAGTATGTTAAAAGATCAAGCACCAAAAGACTTGCTATCTAAATTAAACAATAACTTGGAGTCTCCTGAGGTAATTGCTTTAGTGTCTATATTTTCATTTTCCTTTTGACAAAAGTAGTCATATGGTCACTTTATATGCATTTTGTTAACATCTATGCCAGGGTCATTTGGTTGTGCTCAATGTTATTTCTCTTTAAGGTTGATTGTATTATCTGTTTGTGGTTCTAGATTATCTGGAACTCTTCAACCCGAGCAGAACTACTGAAATTTGTGGATCAGCAACGTGCAAGTCAGGGTCCTGATGGTTCATATGAGATGAAAGATTCACATGTATTTGCATATAAGGCACTATCAAAAGAACTCTATGTTGGAAATGTTTACTTGAGGGTCTATAATGATCAGCCAGATTTTGAGATCAGTGAACCAGAAGCTTTCTGTGTTGCTTTGATTGATTTTATATCATATCTAGTGCATAATCAATGTGCTACAGATTCTGAAGTTAAAGATGTGCCAAATCAGAATGACTCATCTCTTGAGACATCTGAGCATCCTAATGATATGGCTGTTGGATCAATTGATGAGCAGCAGACTCCTGTTGAAGATTCAGCAGTATCTAATGGGCAAGTGGTAGACAAGGAAGAATTTGAAATGGTTAAGAATCTTAAATTTGCATTGAATTCACTGAAGGTATCTTGCTCTCTTGTGCATGTTGAGTTTCAAACTTAACAATTCATTCCATGTATCTGACAATTTTTTGTCTCTATTTCTTTGCAGAACTTACTGACAAATAGTCCAAATTTGGCGTCAATTTTTTCTACTAAAGATAAGCTATTGCCTCTTTTCGAATGTTTTTCGGTGCCTGTTGCCTCAGAAAGCAACATTCCTCAACTTTGCCTGAGTGTGCTGTCACTCTTGACTACGTATGCTCCCTGCTTGGAGGCTATGGTTGCGGATGGATCCAGCCTTCTCCTTTTATTACAAATGCTTCACTCAGCCCCAACTTGTCGTGAAGGGGTTCTTCATGTTCTTTATGCTCTGGCCAGCACACCAGAACTCGCTTGGGCAG
Organism: Prunus avium; assembly: GCF_002207925.1. The sequence goes on from NW_018922868.1 coordinate 85,785, forward strand.
CTGCCAAGCATGGGGGAGTGGTCTACATCCTTGAACTTCTCTTGCCTTTGCAGGGTAAAGAATTTTCCTAAACTTTTCCTATTTCTCTTAATGTTAATTTAGAAGATTGAATTTTGTTGATGATGTAAGCCATTATTTGCAGAAGAAATTTCATTGCAACAAAGAGCAGCAGCTGCCTCTTTGTTGGGGAAGCTTGTTGGGCAGCCAATGCATGGGCCTAGAGTTGCTATAACACTAGCAAGGTTTCTTCCAGATGGCTTGGTATCAGTTATTAGGGATGGTCCTGGTGAGGCTGTTGTAGTTTCCCTAGAACAGACTACTGAGACTCCGGAACTTGTATGGACACCAGCCATGGCTACTTCTTTGTCTGCACAAATTGCAACTATGGCATCAGATCTATATCGTGAACAGATGAAAGGTCGTGTGGTTGATTGGGATGTTCCTGAGCAGGCATCTGGGCAGCAAGAAATGAGAGATGAGCCGCAGGTAGTACATGATTATCCCATATTTACATTTTATTGTCTAATTGTTTGGAGAACTCACAGTTTCAAGCTCATGCAGGTTGGTGGAATCTATGTTAGGTTATTCCTAAAAGATCCCAAGTTTCCTCTCCGAAATCCAAAGAGATTCTTGGAAGGACTGCTAGATCAGTATTTGACATCCATTGCTGCCACACATTACGACACACAAGCTGTTGACCCTGAACTTCCTTTGCTCCTTTCTGCTGCTTTGGTTTCATTACTACGAGTGCACCCTGCACTAGCTGATCATGTTGGGTATCTTGGATATGTGCCCAAACTTGTGGCTGCTGTGGCTTATGAAGGAAGACGAGAAACAATGGCATCAGGGGAGGTAAACAATGGCAGTTATGTGGACAGAACATATGAACCTGATGATGGATCCACACAGCCCACGCAAACTCCCCAGGAACGTGTGCGCCTCAGTTGTTTACGTGTCCTTCATCAACTGGCAGCTAGCACCACGTGTGCTGAAGCTATGGCAGCAACTAGTGTAGGAACACCTCAGGTGTGTAAGACTATTTTTTTTATGTATGTATTCTTTTTACATCTAAAAACCATGTATTCTCGTTTTAAAAAGGATAGATGGACTATCAAATATTCATAAAGGACTCATATCTAAAATCCTGCCCACTTACATTTCTGGGAGATTCAGGCTCGTAGTATCATACTTATCTTTGACCTTCTTTCACAAATGGATTTGCTTCAAATTTTGGTAACAGTTATTTTTTTTTACGCAATTCAATATTCAATAGTTTTTTAGGAGAAAATAGGGAGTTGCGTGCAGGAAGTACAGTAGCTTTAAGTCCTCTCTTGGGCGATATAGGGTGCTGTTGTCTCATTTTCAATCCTCTTGTTTACCATTACTGTTCAATTTTACAGGTCGTTCCTCTTCTAATGAAAGCAATAGGATGGCAAGGTGGAAGCATATTAGCTCTTGAGACACTAAAACGTGTTGTGGTTGCTGGAAACCGAGCTAGAGATGCACTTGTAGCACAAGGACTTAAGTGAGTAGCTTTTGTAGTCTAGGTTTATTATTTTTGATTGACACAGTCTCAACCCAGTATGTAATCCATGTTTATCATTCCATGGTTGCATGGTCTGCACCTTGCAGACCTGGTGATCTCATTTCCAGACTTTGCAATGCTAACTAACACTAACCATGCACTGCACACACTCATTTAAAAAATGATATATTTTGTAGATTATGCTCAGCTTTGGACGAGCTGATGTTCTGAATTCCAGCCAAACTTATGCCTTCTGCCGATTCTGATATTGATATAAGTTCTCTGAATAATATAGGGTTGGTCTTGTTGAAGTACTTCTTGGCCTTCTTGATTGGAGAGCTGGGGGAAGGAATGGGCTTTGCTCTCAGATGAAGTGGAATGAATCTGAAGCATCTATTGGCAGGGTGCTAGCAATTGAGGTTAGAACATTTGCATCAAAGATATGATTACTTTGCCTGATTTCTCGTTGCCTTTTTAATTCGAAAAGAATTTCTCGTTGCCTGTATTGAAGTTAAAGAAAAAGCATTTGCTTGTTCTACTATAAATATTATTTTCATTAGGAATTACTATATATTTCACCAGTTAGGTGTGTCATGAAGATTTCAACGTTTGAAATTCCTTTAATTGATAATTCCCATAATTGGAGGGGGCTTTCAGTCCTTGGAAAGGTTGTTTACTCCACTTTAAAATCTTATACTATACAAAAAATAAATAATAAAATAAAATTATTTTCCAAATTTTTCCTAATGTTTTTTTACTACCTGTATGAATCACAGACAAGAATTCTCATCTCTTTGGTTGCCAAATTATATATGATGATTATGTTTGGTGGGGGTGAATTAGCCTGTTTAAATTGTTCTATTGAAGCTGTTTTTTCATTCCTTGGTTTTCTTGGCATGTTTGAAAATTGTGTTTTATCTTATTCCAGGTATTGCATGCATTTGCAACTGAGGGGGCCCATTGCACTAAAGTGCGTGACCTATTAAATTCCTCTGATGTAAGTCCTGATACTTATCTTTATCTATTGCACTTTCTTTGCTGCTTGCGACTGGTAAACCCGAATAGCCTGACCAAATTGACCTGACCTCGATGGGTTGGATGGGTTCTGTATAAAAATCGGATTGAATTGGTTAAAATCTACTCAACCTGGTAAATTCAGTTTGCTAATGGTTTTTATTTTGATGTTGATTTTCGAACTAACAGACCCAGTTTGCTGATATTCAGCTTAAAATTTTTTAATGCATCTTGCATCGGTGCTTGACCTGATTGGGAAAATGAAACCAGACCCAGCTAGGTTTATACATGGGTTTTGGTCGTTTTGGGTTGTGATGTTTTACAATCCAAGAATTTAGGGTCTCGGATTTTGTCTTAGCTGACCTGACCCGAGCCCCCCACTCCCCACCCCCAACTTGTTACCCGTATTTATCTTTTCGGATTTTGAAACCTAAAATACAAATTGTTGATTATTCATCACGGAGTTTTAGTCAGAAAGCAATATTTAATGTTGCTCTTGCAATGAAAAATTGCCCATTTTCAGATTTGGAGTGCTTATAAAGACCAAAAACATGATCTTTTCCTCCCATCAAGTGCTCAATCTGCTGCCGCTGGAGTTGCTGGGCTAATTGAGAGTTCATCATCAAGACTCACTTATGCCCTTACGGCTCCCTCTCCACAACCAGCTCCATCGAGACCTCCTACTGCTTCACCTATATCTGACTTAAATGGAAAACAAGAGGAGCTTTCATAGTACACAGAATGAAGAAACGTTACTGTGCATTTACTGGAGAGGGAAGACTCATACTTTTTTCTGTATAGCACACTGTACAGTTTTATCACTTTTTACCTCATCTACTCAGGCTCTGGTGAGGTAGACAACTTGGTAGCTATGGCGATTTTCCGAAAGAATAGTGAGAAAATATTTGTTTTTCCATGTAAAGAGGGATTGGCCACTTGTATATTGAGTCAAGTTGTTTCCTGTTTGCTCCATATAGGTGAAGTAATTTTGTGTGATTTCATCATGGGCAATTTTCTTCTATGCTTTTTTATGTTCATTTTATCCCATGAGTAAAACTCTTTGTTATTTCGTTTTTCTTCTTGTTCTTTAACTCCCATGAGTAACTGAAGGTTAGAGTATTTTCTTTTTCCCATTAAGGTGTTTGAACACAGATCACACCCCATCAAATGTGGCAATTTCAACATGATACGTAAACCAAATATGAAGTAACCAGGTAGAATTGATCAAAGCATAAATTCTTAAGAGACATAATTTTCCATTTTGATACGAGGTTTCTAATTATATAGTTCCCAACAAAATTTAATTGAGATAATCATGATGGACTTTTCGTCTTTTAACATAACAGCTCGAGAATTGAGATATAAAGCACTTGGGGGTATTCCATTTTTATCTTTTCTTCTTTTGAGGTTATTAATATTTTAAGGCTTATTATCACAAAACATCCCTGACGTTTGCGAAATTATCACATTGCATCCCTAACGTTTTTTTGTATCATTAATGATCCCTAACGTTAATATAGGTACTCTTAAATAGTCATTCTGTAAAAAAAACCGTTAAATCCAAGGGTATAATTGTCAAATCAATCCAAAACTATAATTTTTTTTCCTTCCCTTCTCTCTTTCTTTTCTTCTTCTTTCTTCTTTCTCTCCGCCTGGCCCCGCTCACTCTTCTTCTTTCTTTCTTTTTTCCTACCCTTCTCTCTCTCTCTCTCTCTCTTTTTGTCTCCTCTAGCCACCCAAACCACCACCCCGACCACTCTAG
>NW_018922868.1:90209-121318 GCF_002207925.1 Prunus avium
AGAGAAAGAAGGAAAGAAGAAAAAAAAAAAGGGAGAGAAAGAAGAAACAGCGAAGGAAAAGAAGAAGAAAAGAGGAGGAAAGAGAGGAGAAAAAAAAAAGAGAAACAGAGAGAGAGAGAAGGGAAGGAATTTTTTTTTTTTTAATTTTGGATTGATTTGACGATTATACCCCTAGATTTAACAGTTTTTTTTGACAGAGGGACTATTTAAGAGTACCTATATTAACGTTAGGGACCATTAATGATACAAAAAAACGTTAGGGATGCAATGCGATAATTTCGCAAACGTTAGGGACGTTTTGTGATAATAAGCCATATATTTATAGATTAGTTTTTTTTTAAATCAAATAGAAACTTTATTAGATAAACTTCAACAGTACAATTAAAGACATGAACAAGACATCTACCAATCCCAAGAGTGCAACAAACTAACATGCTAAAAACAAAACTAATGCGGACAAAGGCTACACTAAAACTACTAGCTCATAACACCACAATTAACCATAAGCCCAAACAAAGCCCACAAACCCAACATAACCAAAACCCTAAAACAACCTATGAGCCTGGACAAACCCTACCACCACCACCTGAAGAAGCGTTGTTGTGGCCACACTCACCACCGCATCCGTAACAGATTTGGGGAAAATATGATTTCCAACGATCTACCTACGCATAAGAGCGAACAAATAAACGAAAACAACAATTTTGCCAAAGAACAATTGGGTGATTTGCAGCAATCTCCATCAAAGACGATGTAAAATCAAATTTAGAGAACATGAGCAGCGTTAGGAAGCGGGTTTTAGGAGCAGGATTTGATTGAGACTAAAATGGGTGATGAGGAACTTCAATCTAACCATGACTAAAAAAAAACCACCCCAAAGGTTTTTTTTTTTTTTTTTAGAACACCCCAGCTTGAGAATTGAGATGTAAAGCACTTGAGGTGTTGAAAACGCTTTACCAACATTTTGGTAAATGGAAATGTCATTGAGAAGTAAGTGATGTCATTGGGAATCGCAAACTCATAAGATTGAATTTCATTTTCCTTTGGAGTGAGCAATCCCATTTCTCAAGGCACCCCCAGCATATTAATTCAACCATGAACACTATTGGAAGCTGATAAATACCAAGCTTGCTCTCCATGCACTCTTCCAAGCCCCAAAGCAAAAGAAGAAACAGACCAAAAAGGAGAGGGAATTAAAAGGTTGGTAGAGTGAGAGACATACAATTGCACAATACCCAAAAAGAAAAATCCACTGAAACAGAGAAATATGAGAAGCAAGAAACTGAAAGTGTTTTGTATTGTGGTGGCCTCATTGGCCATGGCATCAATGGCAACAATGGAGGATGATGAGAATGAATGTGCAGAGCAGATGGCAACCCTTGCAGCTTGCATTCCATTTGTGAGTGGCACAGCAAAGAAACCAACACCAGAGTGCTGTGAAAACACCAAGAAGGTGAAGGCCAACAAACCCAAGTGCTTATGTGCTCTCATCAAAGAGAGCACTGACCCTTCCATGGGCCTCCCTGTCAATACAACTTTGGCTCTCCAAATGCCCTCAGCTTGCAACATTGATGGCAAAATCTCTGATTGCCCAAGTAATTACTATGTGATTTTTGAGCATTTCCGAAGTTACAATATATTATGTATAATGTAGTGTTGATTTTTGTTTGTTTGAAGGTATTCTGAAACTGCCACCAAATTCCCCGGATGCAAAGATTTTTAAAGAGGCAGATTCAAATTCTACCACATCCCCCACAACTGATGGTCATGATCATCAGTCTACACCCACTTCAGCGTCTACTTCTTCATCCTCATCTGTCTCAACATCACCTTCTTCTTCTTCCTCCGGGTATGATTCAAAGCCATCAGACTCAAAAGCAAATCCAAGCAGTGGAGCAACATTAATGAAGTTAACTGGGACTACATATCTGTTGATGATGGTGGTTTCAATGGCACTGATGCTCAATTGATAATTAGAGGGTGTGTAGGGAAATTTAGACAAGTGGTTTGATATCAGCTGGCTCGTAACAGCTTGTTTCCAGTTGCGATTTTATAATAGCTAAGTGACAACAATAAGGTTGACAGGTTTTGCAGTAAATTAAAAGTTGTAGAACTGCAATTCACTTCACTTGGTGAAATTGAAATTTATTGGTAGATGCATGACAAGTTAGAATTTTATTTTTTTTTAATTTTATTTTTTGGGTCAAAGCATTCATAAGTTAGGGTACTTGGTGTCATAGGTGCAAGTGAGGTCAAAGCAAATACTCTTCCACCTGTGTTGGATTTCCTCTCATAATATCACTTGTATCGTAAAAATAAAAATAAAATACTATAAGGCCCATTTGCAAACTTCAGCCCTCTTTTAGCCCAAGAATTTCCAAATCTCAGATGAGCCGCCTCATATTCCCTTAGAGCATTTCCAGCAGGGAGGGCAAGGGGAGGGCTGGGGGGGAAGCCCAAAAACCTGTTTCCAGCAACAAAATCCAGCCCGGGCAAGCAGTGGGACCCAGCGAACTGAGCTGGCCCGAGGGCAAGTCTAGCCCCAGGTCCAAAACTCGGGCAAGCTGACGTTATCGATGACGTCAGCGCTACAGTGCCGCGCACAGTACTCTCTGCCACGTGGCTGCTGCTGGGCTCTCCGATTCGATTTTTTCCAGCAATCCAACGGCGACGATTTTTTGTGCAATAAAAAATTGAAAAAATGTTTTAAAAATTCCAAAAAAATACTGAATTTATTTTCTATAAATACCAACAAATACTCTTCACTTTTAAAAAAATACCGAAAATCTTATCTGATATGAATAGTATTAAAAATGAACAGTAGTTGTCATGGCAAGGGTTTGACTGCTGGAAACAAACATAGCTAAAAAAGGCAAGGGCAGCCACTATTCACGTGAATAGTATCAGCCCTAGCTGGAAATGCTCTTAGAGCATGTCCAAGGCAGGGGCCCTGCTTGGGCAAAAGGCCCCCAACAACCCAATTCCCCCTCCAGCACAACAAATCCAACTCGGGCAAGCCATGGGTCCCACTAACCCTGGCAAATTCTGCCCGAGCTGCAGCCCGAAGGCGCTGACGTCAGCGGGCCAAAAAAAATCCAAAAAATTTTCACCAAAAAATTATGGATGTTTTCCCTATAAATACATAACATTTTTATTCACTTTCCACACCAAATCCTTATACAAACTCTTATCATTCCAATATTTGTAAATTGTAATCATTTTTTTTTCTTGCATTTGTAAATTTTTTTATATTTTCTTCCATATTTATTTTTTTCTTGCATAATCATTTTATTTCTTACATTTCTAAATTGTTTATATTTTGTTGCATAATCTTTTTTTTTTCTTGCCCTTCCTTAGCCTTTTGGGGTGGAACCAAAAAAGGCAAGGCTACCACTATTCACATGAATAGTGGCAGCCCTTGCCTTGCCTTTGCCTTGCCTTAGCCTTTTGGGGTGGACTTGCTCTTAAGGCCAGAGAGAGCTCTTAGCTACAACTACAAGGCTACTTTCTACATGTCTACTTGTGTTTTAGAATTAGAGTCTTTATTTAAAGATGTGTTTTCTTATAAATAGTTTAAAACTTGGCGTGTTTGGTATGATAAAAGGTATGTGACATCAAGCACTTCATCACTCTAATAATTACACCATGGCCGTTCTTGCCCTAGCTAGCTATACACAAATTATATCTCATCCCTTTCATCTAAAGCTAGCTTTGCCAACAAGGTATAACTCAGTGAAAAAGAGTCTTGACTTGCATATCAGAGATCTCATATTCGAATCCTCATGACATCATCGTTGTATGTATATGTGAGAAATTCCCCTTCCCTATCGCTTATATTAAAATAAAAAAATAAAAAACAAAACAAAACTAGCTCCTCAATAGTCAATTATGCATGTCACTACATTCACCAAAATAAACATCTAATTATTGTTAACGCATTAATTGTGCCGAACTTGTAGATGATGATATTGCAAACAAATCAACCGAAATACATAAGAGGTCAGGAATTCGGCAAAACACATACATCCATGGTGCTCAACCTTTGCCACAAAGACCCTTGGTGCTCCTTGTTTTTACCATTGATGCCAACAATTATTATTTTAGAAAACATATAATTCAATATTGTGGGTCGTTGTTGTCCCAATCTAATGAAGTTTGTTGTTAAAACCCAAGTAATATATTGGACCATTCTTGAATGGACTTTAATTTTTTTGGCATCTCCATCCTTCTGTATTTTTATTTTTCAAGTTTTATTAGCCAGTGGGCACATGATTGAGATGTACGTGTAACCACTAGTTGTGTGTGAATGGAATGAATATATAAGTGATCAGGTAATGTGTTATATCATGGTAGCGTGGTAATATTAGCAAAATAAAACAAGCTAGTTTCCTTAATTGATTTGATAGCTTAGCTTAGGTTTTCCTTGGAAAGATGATCATGGTCATGTTCTTTAAGCTGCAAGCTACACTACACAGACTGAGACAGACAGCAATTATATGAAATTCACAAGGGCTTTTGCAATCAATGGGATATCGATATCGTCTTCAATTTATTAACTGAAAGTCAAATTAACATTAGTTAGGTACATTGTAAGGTCGAAATTCAGTGAATTAATTAAGGTTAATACCAGTTTCTACAAATAAATGCTTGCCAAACTAGATGCAAATATTTAAAGAAAAGTTAGTTAGTTAGTAAATGATCCAATTTTGGATCTCACGTCCTAATTAGCAAATTATCCAAGTTTGGCATTCTAGAATTAGATTTTGTCTAATTTGGGTATGGGTATCACAACTGCAGCCTTCCAATTAATGCATGTGGCTCCCCTAATTATATTGAGGGAAAATGTCAAATCCCATTCTTAGCTAGGGTTGGTATGTGCAAACTGTAATGTCGGCGGCGTAGCAAATTAATTAGAGATGATTGAGTTGAGAGAGGCGGTGGATTAGTATTTGGGTTGGACCACGCAAGGTAGATAGCTGTGGGCAGGCAACAAACGAGGGCAGCAACAGGAAGGTAATCTAAATTCTAATGAGAGGCTTAGGCCCTTTTCCTTTTCCTTTTCCTTTTCCTTTAAGCTGGCAAATTCAAAGGAAAGAAAGAAAGAAAAAAGAAGACGAAGAAGAAGATATAGATATATAGTTGAGCAAACTCAAACCTACCCATCTCCATTAAGCATTAGCCCCTACACACGGGATACATCCATCTATCAACACGTTTGGATTTCCTTGTCAAAAACCAATTTTATATTTGCGTTAGTTGGGTGCACCCTTGACCTCTCACTTTGCTCTTCTCTTCTCTTCTCTTCTCTTCTTCTGCACCACATATACCTCAAATCATCCTTTAATTTATCATTATTATTTGTTTCTTCTTAACTCTCAACTGTTTGCCGTGCAAACCCTAACACTTGACATTCACATGCATCTTCTATAGCATACCAGATTCAAGATGTCTCTGTCGAAATGAAATATTGATAAGTGACAAGATTTTGACGCAAAAAATTTCCAAGGGCTTTGGGCCCGGTATATATATTCAACTTAATAATACTGCTTGCATGTGCAACAGAAGAGTCGATTTGATTTGAGTAAGAAAAAAAGGTTATCAAATTAAGAAGCGACTGACATAGGTTAGCCGCAATTTATATGCCCTTTTTATTATCTAATGTTCTTTCTTTCTTGCTAGTTATAATGAATTTGTACACAAAAAGGTAATAATTAACAAGTTAGGTTAAGGTGCAATTAGAATTCGGTGCTGTAACGTGGCTCCATTGCATGGTGATTTTGGTGAGAGTGTGTGACACACTGACCGCAGATACAAAATGACACAACAAAAGAGCATCATCACGTTCCAATTTTCCACGCCCAACCACGTTATATTGTTCATTGACTACGACCATCCCTTTGGAAATTCAAATCAATCTTTTCCTTATGATTCAATTGAAGGTTCATATATACTTCATAAGTAAGAAAAACACCAACGTAACTTCTCTAGTTTACATCAAAGTCAAACAAATTAAAAAATGATTGGTTGGTAGATGGACAAATAAGATGTTTATGTTACATCTATTGAAAATGTTGTGGTTGTGGAGCTTATTCATTGTGCTTCTTGTTCGTCACTCAAATTTTTCAGAAAATAAAACTTGTAAATAAATTAAAAATGTCCGAGTCACACTTAATTTCTCAAATTTTCATGTATTAGTTGATTACCACAAGAAAGAAAAAAGGGTCTTATTTGTGACTAACATGAATATAAGCCACGATCTCTCAGTAACTTAATAAAGAGGTTTTCTAATAGTGAACTTGTCTCCAGTTTACCCAAAACTAAAATCTAAAATTTGTTGACCAGTGTAAGTTGTAACCACTGAATCTGCATTTTGATGAGTTTGGGAAGGAATGATTCAGAAAGCAAAAATCTATGGCTCCCTTAGAAAGCAGTACACACAGTCCCCATGCACCAATCGATAAGTGGGTGGTGCTGGTGCAGTCTTCCCCATCAGTACTGAGCCTCTTCTTGCATGCACGTAAAAATCCAAGTCAAAGTATTAGAAAGTGCTTTTTAAAGAAGCACTTGCATTTTGGCGTTTTTAGGCTAAAGTTTTTTATTTTTGTTTTTACATTAGCAATAGTCAAAATTACTATAAATTAATATAATATATTATGAGCATAACTTGAACTATATAACCCACATCTATGCTAAAAGATGAGTGACTATTTTTTTTTTGGTTTTACAAGCGATAATCATCTAAATTACTTTAAATTAATTTAATATGTTGGAGATTCGATTTGAAGTATAAGAGGCGTCCTTCTCACTGTTCTAACCAAATGACATAACCCACCTCATATGCGCTAAAGCTGAGTTATATAGAAGTTTGTGTTATAGTTAAAAATAAATTTGTTATAAATGTAACATTTTCTCTCTCTCTTTTCTGTATAATACTATAAACTCTTGGATTTTTGTTTTAAGTAATATATAATATGTTACTCTATTCTAATTGGTTGGCAACCCCACCTTATCCAATCTCACATGGGCATGGCTGTTGGATACACTATCTCAATCAGTCGATTAATTACAAATGTTAATTTTATGAAAATCCTTTTTCTATGAAAATAAATAATATTAAAGTCATGAATGGTTAATAATTTTCTTATACGATAATAAACAGAAACATCAGAATTTTTACCCTTTTATCGTTTTCTGTATGCTGGTTATAATTGAATTTCATAATTTATTATTTAATTGTTAAAATTCCAGGTGGTATCCCATCCCTTAATCCTAATTGCTGGTTGCCATCCGGACCCAAAAAAAATAAAATTGCTGGTTGCCAGGTTGTGAAAGGGAGCTGAGTGGGGACCAAAAGCTGCGTTAACATTAACGAATTAGAAGCCTATTTAACGGCTATTATAACTGTTTCCAACTTTACCAATTTGCCCTTTCCACGCACTCACAATCACGAAGTTGCCACTGAATTGTGTCCGTTGTAGAAGTGTCTTTGTCACTATTGTTGTGCAGTCCGCCTTGACTGTTAGAAGAAAAGAAACGTCTGGGTTTTTACCAGCTTCTAGCTTCTCACAAGTTCCACAAGCAAACGTATTAACGTTCAAATTGCCACCCACGCCACACGCCACACGCACACGCACACAGTCAATTATCTCTAAGGCCGACTCACTGTCCTAATCAACTGACTTAACACACATATGCATGTTAATATCTTCATCTTTGTGGCTGATTCTGAATTCAAATCTCATAAACAAATATTATATCGTCTAAAAACATATAAAATATAAAATAAATTATCTGAATTTTATGTGCATTATTAAATTTTAAAATTTGAAGAATATGAATATGATTTGCATGTAATGGGGGAGCCAACAAAGTTGAAGAGTCAAAAATGTGGTATGTGGTTTGTTGGGTAATGGGGGGTTATTGATGGAAGAATTAAAATGGTGTACTTTTTAAACGAAATTGGTTTTGATGACTTCCAAATACATCAAAAATATACACTGAGTCTAGCAAATATTTGACGAATCAAAAAACTATATTATATTTGAGATGAGAGGAGGGTGTCAAAAGCATATTTTGAGCTGGCAATTCAAACTGTTAAGCACACACATATAGTTGAGCTACTCACCATCAATTTTGGATATGGATCATGGGTTCAATTTGGCATCGACCTAGCTAATACGTAGCTCAACTAATATATGTTATTATGACTTTTCTTTTTATTTTTTATTTTTTATTTTTTAATATTATATATATGTGGCCACGATGTTCTTGTTAATGTTTGGAAGTTACAAGATGGAAAATCATACAAGTTTAACCCCCATCTAGTGTGAAAAGACGGCTATTGTTTCAAGGTGGGTATTGTTTCAAGGTGGATGGCCCAATTACTCTTTTACTCCTTTGAATTACATTAACAATGTGTGCTAAGGTCATGAATTTATGTAACCTAAAAAAGAGGACCATGCCTTATTTACATTTTTCATATACATAGATATTGGATGTAGAAATTCGAAGATAGAACCTCGAGTACATACTGTAAGTCCTTAATTATTTTCTTCCTTTATTTAAGCTCATGTTTCATCTCCTCCGAAATTCTTGTATTTCCAATATTGAATTTCATATTCGAATTAACCTCGTATTTATAATTTCTAAATAAAAAAGAGAGGATTTTCTAGCTATGGGTCTAGGAAAATAAAATTTTGGATAGGATTCTATAGGATATCTCCCTCTATCCAAAGACAGTTTGTAAACATTTTAATAACATTTTTATGGGACTCCTAACAAAAAAAAACATCTTTAATCATCTAAGTTTTCTGGGACTCTTAACATTTTATTCCCAAGTCAAAAGAAAAGTTATTTATTTGGCCAAAAAATAAAAGTCATTTAAAAAAATAAATAAACGGTGCCTCAACAATAATTGATGGCAATTTAATTTTATGAAGAAGAGGAGAAAAATATTGGAAAGGGAGAGGGCAAAGACGTAAATGGAAGGAGAATAGAGTTGGAAGAAGTTTGGAAGTTGAACATGAGGCGGGATTTAAATAGAGCCAGGTGGAAACTATATATTAAGTCGCTGGAAGCCAATTCCCCACCACCCACAAAACCGCTGGCCCTAAATCCCTTCTCTCTCTCCTCTCTCTCTCTCTCACAGTTTTATTTTTTGCTTTTGAAAAAAAGCTAAAAGAAACACCGAGGAAGAATCACAAACCCTAGAAATTACGCAGAAAAAGAGGGTTTTCCGATCCAAAATGACGCAATAGCCCTCCCCTCTGCTTTGAATTGCACACCTTTTGAGTTTGCTCGGGTTATTTCTCTCGCTGGTTAAGGTAAGGCCCGAGAAGGTCCAGATATATTTCATTTTTCACGTCTGATCCGGAGTGTGTCTGTTTGGTTGCCGAGAAAGTTGAGGTAAACAGAATGATATGAAAATGTTGCCGCGTTGTTTCGGTTTCCGTTTGGTTGAGCGGAGGTCTTTTGTTTGGTTTTTAAAATCAGAGATCTATTTTAAAAAATTTGAAAATTTGAAAATTTCTCTTTTATTTCCACATTTTCTCCGCAACCAAAGGCATCAAAATAACAAGTTTATTTGCTTGGAGGAACGAAGCGGCAAAATGGTTCTTGTTTCATTTACAAGTTTTTGTTTTGGTTTATGACGTGAAATTTGCGTGATTTCTCACTTGGTATGTGTAGCTGCAAGCTCAGATCTACCTTGATTTCCTCTGCATATATGCGCAAAATTTTAATTTTTTTGGGCCTTAGTAGGTTAATCGATGTGCTTCCAAAGTTCTTGTGTTTTAGAGGCAATTAAATGTCCTTGAAGGTTCTTATAAAGTTTTCTTATTTCTGTGGCTTACCCATTTTTCTCCCCCAATGATTTTAGGTTTCTCTGTCACTTTTGTTTTGTCTTTTGGAGTTCCGTTATTGAAGATGGAAACATTTGCCGAAAAGTTTAATTAACAGTTTCGTATGGGGTCAAATTGATTGTTATTTGTTCTTCCTCCGTTTTGCAGTTCTATAAGGATAATATGTTTTTCGAATTTTAATATAGAGCAAAATATTTGAAGTTTCTTATAATAGACTGGTTTCTAGAGAAAAAAAAAAATCAGAATATGTAGAACACATTTTTTTGCTTTTTTGTTGGGTACTGAAAACTGAATCAGATAATGTTGTTAGCGTAATTTGTTTATGAAGAATATTATTCTCGGTGTTTGTTGTAATTAAGTTATTGAACGTTTTGGACCTGTTGATCGGTTATTAGGTTGATGTCTGCAGTGGTAACATGTTGGCGTTTTCTACATTTTGCTGAAGATTCGACTATTCTTGCACCCCTTACTATGAAACAATATTGACACGGTTTTTATTTTACTGTTGCAGTGCCTTGATTGCTAACCCTTCGCTCTGACTGAATTGTCATCATGGTCGCCACTGCTGCTACTTCGTCGATCTTTCCAATTCCTTCTCCAAACCAAGACTCTGGTGCCAAAAATGCCAAGCTTGGACCTGGGTCTGCCGGTTTAGGACTCAAATCTAAGTCTGCGTCGGGCAGTTTGCAGGTAAAGGCAAATGCTCAAGCCCCTTCAAAGATAAATGGCACTAGCGTTGGTTTGGCAACTGTTGAAAGTGGGAAGAATGGGGATGAGATGTCATCCCCTCCTGCACGGACTTTCATTAACCAATTACCTGATTGGAGTGTGCTCCTTGCTGCTATTACCACAATCTTCTTGGCTGCAGAGAAGCAATGGACGATGCTTGATTGGAAACCCAAGCGGCCTGACATGCTTATTGACCCATTTGGTTTAGGAAGAATTGTTCAGGATGGTCTTGTCTTCCGCCAGAACTTCTCAATTAGATCATATGAAATAGGTGCTGATCGTACGGCTTCAATAGAGACGTTAATGAATCATTTACAGGTTTGTGACACTTTCTATTTCATGGTTATAGCTTTTGAAGATGCATTCGTTATATAAATTTGTAGCAGAGAGATTAAAACTAAAAAATGCGTGTTATGTAACTGTTTTTGTGTGTGCTTGAGCTTGAATTTCATTTTCTTCTTTACAAGCCTTGTCGTTAATTACTTTTCTTTTCTGGCTGCAGGAAACAGCACTTAATCATGTTAAGACTGCTGGGCTTCTGGGAGATGGCTTTGGTTCAACACCAGAGATGTCAGTAAGGAACCTGATATGGGTGGTGACTAAAATGCAGGTTGTAGTAGACCGCTATCCTACTTGGTAAGTCAACTAGATTTGCTATTATCTATTATATGAATTCTGTATAGTTCATGGTATCTGTAAAATTTTGTTAAGATGATGCAGCATTATTTAGTTTGAAAGTTGAAGTCCTTTATTTGAGTTCCAGTTGCAATGATGCTTTGTTGATTTGTCAGGCTTAACCCGTATTATCTGACAGAGAAAGTTCTTTTATGTTTATCCCTGTTGGAGTCATTGCTCATTTATGCTAATCCATGAAGAGAAGAATTTTAGTTTGTTCTTAATTAAAAAAACGATTATTATTAATGCATAGTATAATTGTGTGTTGAAGTGTACTTTCATGCTATGACATCTTGGGATTTCATGAATTTTTTTTTCTCTAAAAGAAGAATTTGATGATATATATTGCTCTAAATATCTTTAACTTTTTGTTATCTCCGAATGGTTATAAGTTATAACAACATCAGACGTGATAAAAATTGACCAATATTTGAGATAATTAACATATAACTTGATGTCGTCGAGATTGCGTCTGACATGGTGCTCTGAAGGACTTGTCTGATTGTCTGTGAAATTGCCTCTAGGCGTTGGAGCAAGTCATGCTAGTTTTGCTATAAGTTGAAGTTCTGAAATTAAAGTGGGAGTCTTAGATTTAGGGCAAGGAAAAAGCCAATTGAATTGGTAACTTGGTTTGTCCAATCTAGCTTGCTGTTGATGTTGGGTATATGAGTTTGTTGTTGAAGTTGCTATCAAAGTTGTTTGGGGCATAGCACTGGGAATTTGAGATCATGCCTTGAAGAGCAGTGGGGACATTTAAAAAGTTACCGTTTGAATTTGATATTCATATTAAACAGGGCACATGGTTGATGTATGGTTTCAGAAAAGTAATTCAAGGTGTTATTTGTCGATATGCCGAGCTAATTGCTCATTTTTTTATTAAGATTCTTCTTTTTCCCTCACTGTGTATTGAAGTTTTGAAATGCTATTTATTATCTTTTGTCACTGTGTATAATGATTTTGGCATGAAGGTTTACTGTGTCATGAACTTGATCGGCTTGCTCCTGTGATGTGTTCATGTGCATTTGCATTCTGATTCTGTCAGAGTTGATGTGGTTGTTTTGGTAGGGGAAAAATGCTTGATGTAGAAGCCAACTAAACTCCCGATACAGGAATGAGTTTTGAATCTTTCGTTTGCACTAATATATAATTCTACACCCAACTAGGTTAAACTGACAAGTTGTTTGCCATCTGTTTTATCTGATTACTTTATATAATTATTTATCTTTGAATGAGAGAATAAGAGTATGTTACTTATTAATTTGATTGGACTATTATGGTGATGGGCTGAAGTAGTTTCTTTCTATCTTGCAGGGGTGACGTTGTTCAAGTTGACACTTGGGTTAGTGCCTCTGGGAAGAATGGTATGCGTCGCGATTGGATCCTCCAGGATTGCAAAACTGGCCAAATTTTAACAAGAGCCACTAGGTATCTTGTTCTCTTTTCACAAATAATTTAATAAATGTTTTCTATGGCTCACATGTTGCTGATCCAAGATAGCTTTTGACAAGTCAACTAGCAATATAGTGTGCTAGCACAATTAAATGGTATTTGATTGGGATTTGATGCTTTTGCAGTGTGTGGGTGATGATGAATAAGCTGACGAGGAGATTATCCAAAATTCCTGATGAAGTTCGAGGTGAAATAGAGCCATTTTTTATGAATTCTCCTCCTGTTGTGGAGGAGGACAGCAGGAAACTGCTGAAACTTGACGACAAGACAGCGGACTTTGTTCGCACTGGTTTAACTGTACGTCAATCATCTTTGCATAGAATTTGTTATTGATTTAGCTGCTAGCTCACCCTGAATGATACTTTTCTATTTGCAGCCTAGGTGGAGTGATTTAGATATCAACCAGCATGTTAATAATGTGAAGTACATTGGCTGGATCCTTGAGGTAGGCTTCTTTCCATGGAAATTTCACTTTCTTTTCAGCAGTTCAAGAGATGGTGTGCAATGTACTACCGGGTCTACTGATTCTGAAAACCAGTTGAAATTAAACTTATATAGTGCGCCTAAAGTAGTTAGTGGATTCGTTACGTAGAGTTTTTGGATGGATGGATGATCAATATTTTTCTGTGAGAACTGCTTCTGCTTCTAATCTTACATGCCTCTAATTGAAAGATGATTCTGGTTGATGCAGAGTGCTCCCTTGCCAATCTTGGAGAGTCACGAGCTTTCTTCTTTGACTCTGGAGTATAGAAGGGAGTGTGGGCGGGACAGTGTGCTTCAGTCCCTGACTGCAGTCTCAGGTGCTGATATAGGCAATTTGGGAAGCAATGGCGGCGTTGAGTGCCAGCACTTGCTCCAACTTGAGGAAGGAGCTGAGATTGTAAGGGGAAGGACCGAGTGGAGGCCCAAATATGCCAACAATCTTGGGATTGTGGGTCAGCTTCCGGCAGAAAGCGCTTAGCAAAATATTTGGGTTCTTTTAAGGCTGGATGGATCGTCCTTAGTCTCCTCGCCGTGTGCCCATTGCTTCTGTAGAATCCTGCTCGTGTTTCTCGGATTTATATATGTTTCTTCTTTCTCTCTCTCTCTCTCTATATATATATATATATATATAATTTATATATATTCTCTCTCCCATCTGTCATCATTCGAAAAAGATAAAATGTAGTCCCGTTGTAATTAGCCATTGTGTTCTCTTCTCTCTTTCTCTCTCTCTCTGTCCCCCTCCCCCTCCTCCCTGGCCCCTGGTGGTTCGTGCCTCTATTCTATTGGTATTGATTTGTGCCACTTGGAACTTTAGCTGTAGCTGTATGGGAGACCCCTCCAGGTTAATTGCCTTGGTTAAACTGGGCAAGACAAGACATGTATAATCTTTTTGGCCATTTTTTCTAGTTAGATATGGGAAAATTTTTTCATTGGTTTGGTTCGCATTTGGATCGTTTAATACGGCTGAAACATTAATGAATAATGACATCGGCTTGCATTGTTTTCTCTACCTTATCAGTTTATTTATTTGTTTTATTTATTAGACGCCTCATTTAATATTTTCAGAGAAAACTTGTACTGTTCCAACGCGAAGGGAATCTCTTTAAATAACCCCCAAAAAAGAAAAGAAAAATATGTCGACACTTGGTTTTGGCGAAAAAACCCCATATTTAAGGGATGTGTTGTAATTACAACTCATGAATGCACATGAATAGGTTGGAAGCTCTCAAACCCAGCATGAGACCCCCACATGATTAGGCAGCAATCCCAAGTGCTTAATTAGAGTTAACGGCGCAAATCACTACATTAATTATAGTGTATTATCTATAACACGTGCCAACTACTCATGAATCCCGTGCTCTTAACTCAGCTGGATTTGGTGGTTGATATCGAATCCTATGAATCTCACCAGTCTTCACAATAGTGAGATTCTGGAGGTAATGAGGGTTTTAGGGATGACCTATAAAGTAAAGAGATCGAATTCGGATGCAAAGTAAACAGAGACTTGATAACTGATTTAATACGCATCCTATATAACATATTAATTCGATTAATGGAAAAATGAGAATATTAACATCTAATCTCAAGTTAAGACTCCGACAAAAAACAAACAAAGAAGAAGATTTAAAACCGGTTTGTATAAAGCTAGGGGCCGCTTCCGGTTTTTAACAGGGAGAGATGTTTTGAGCTGTAACCTCAGCTCAGCAGCATCTTCCTTACTTTCATGGCTTGCACTTTTGGAGTTTAGATACAATGAATAGGAAGGCGACATGTTGCCGACATTCCAACACTTGTCACATGCTTGTCGCCATACTTGATCCTTTCATTTGGAAACTTGAAACACTTTAAAGCTACGGATCATTATCCTTAACCCCCCACCGCACTCTTTAAGTTTTATAGTTTCTTTTTCACAACTATGGGTTTAAGGATCCGAGTTTATTAACGTGTGGATTGTGGAACGAGGATTAATACATTTATTTTGTTATTGTTCTATCATTATAACTTTGTCTCAAGAAATCCTATAAGAACTCATCCATGTCTGTGTAAAGTTTTGAATTTAACTATTCCTGATTAAAGAGAAGAGGAAGAATCTAATTAATTTGTTTTTTGTTTCAAGTTATGAAGGATAAAGATCAGGTAAACTCCGGCCCACACTCTCAATCCCACAATGTATGTGCTGGTAAAGCAGGAACTCCCACAACAGCAATAGGATTTGAACAACTGACCTCAAAGTTTACAGTTGGCCCAGCTCATCCAAAGAGTGTAATTAGTCACCTCTTTAAATTGACTCTCTCACATACATACATAATACATTACATCAGTGAGTACTATTACTGATGTGGAAATTTCCTTGTACAATCAGACAGACATTTCCAGCATCAGCAACGTATAGTAAAATTTAGTAAGTAAATGACTAAATTGTATATTTTAGGATGTAAAGCTGATTCATAGAGAGTGACAGAAACTTATTTGGATTGAATGCACCGGCAGGCGGCACAAACTTCTAAGCTGCTACTGTCAAACCATGCATGTCAACCGCAAGCAGCGCTTCCACACGTGGCCTCTGCTCATTGGCAACCCTCCTCCAGTCATTGAATTTTCTACCACCTCCATAACCATTAATTATCTCTCTCTCTCTCTCTCTCTCTCTATATATATATATATATATATGTATGTATGTGTATATATGTACAGGTACAGAGGTACATAGAAGCCACAGCAAAAGCAACAACAACAACCACACGTTCACACCTTACAAAATCACCCAACACCAAGAAGCAGCATTTGCTGTTTTTTGAGCATTGCATTTAGATTTTGGATTTTGGGACAGCATACTTACTAATCAACATGAACATGCCACCGGAAGCTGTTGACGATGATGATATCAGCAAAAGCATGGATTTTAAGGACACTGAGCTCACTTTAGGAC
Source organism: Prunus avium (assembly GCF_002207925.1). The sequence continues at coordinate 106,338 of NW_018922868.1, forward strand.
TGCCTGGTCGTCCACGACGTTGTTCTTCATCAGCAGCTGATCATTTCTTCGGAGGAATCAAGAGTAGTAGCTGCAGCATGAAACGTGGGTTCATGGAGACCGTTGATCAGAATATTGGCCTGGAAAGCTCTACCAGCTGCGAGCCACGTAGCCAAATCAAAGTGGATGGGAAGTTGGAAGCTCATTACAACAACTACTCCTCCTCCAGCTCAAGTGGCAGGACAACTACAGCCGTGAAGTCCCCAGCTGCAAAGTAACTACATATAAAAGATGTTGCTTTAATAATTTGTGCGTTATATCAAGGATAAGATGATTATATTGTTAGACTGTGAATTTATACGAGAGAGGTCGTTCTTTCGGAAGAAGAGAACATTACTCTTAATTTGTATATGTTGTATTAGGCGTTTAATTCTTTATGGTGTTGTGTGCATGTTATCAGGGCAAGAGTAGTTGGGTGGCCACCAGTGAGATCATTGAGACAGAAGGCATTGGTGGAGAGCAAGAGCACGTATGTAAAAGTGGGTGCAGATGGAGCTCCTTACTTGCGGAAACTAGACTTAGACATGTACAAAAGTTATCATGAGCTATTGAGAGCCTTAGACCAAATGTTCCCTTCCTTCACCACAAGCGGTGAGCATAATATTGCTTAATTAGTTGTCAATTAATTACTTGGTCTTACTTATGTGTGTAAATGTTAAATTATATGGATCGTTAATGGTTTAATTAGGTAAGTATGCGGAGGATACTACTAGCAACCAGGATGCAGTGAAAGGAATGGATGAATATGTAGTGGTGACATATGAAGACAAGGATGGGGACTGGATGTTAGTTGGAGACGTCCCTTGGAAGTAAGAGTTTACTTTTCTACTGCTGCTGATGAAATATAAAAGTGTGTTCACTTCACAGAGACATTAATTTCTAAAACATATGCATGTATGTATGATGGGTGCAGAATGTTTATAGAATCATGCAAGCGTATTCGGTTGATGAAAAGTTCAGAGGCTGTTGGGATAGGTAAACTAATGCTTTACTTCACTAGAAACAAAAAATTTCTCAATAATTTTCTCCATTTTTAGTATTTAATGCAAACTTCTTCTTCTTCTTGTTTAAAAGGTTGTCATATGTTGATATTTATGTCTGCAATTATTTATATGCATTGCATGCAGCTCCAAGGACGTCTCAGGTTCTGACACAATGAAATGAACGGTACTGATCAAGCACATGTATGTACATATATTAGATTTTTTTTTTTTTTTTTGGTCTGAATATGTACATATATTAGATGGGGCCTGTGTTTTTCTTGTTAATTAGGACCATATCAGTGTTTAGGATCCAACACAGACCCCTCCTTTTTCTGGTTTTCTGGTTTTTTTCTGTTTTTTCCTTCTTCCCATCAGTGAGAATAAGAGAGAAATCTAGATTGTACCCTTTTCTTTTCACCTTTTTATTCCAATTTCATGTCTTTCAGTGGATCTTGATTGTAATTACAGCTAGCGTGCTTTCATATCCTTAACTCTGTCCTACCTTTTATTGCAAATATTTCTTGGATTATTAATAATAGCTCAAAATTAATTCACAAAGCCAATTTTGATGCCAGAAATGCGCATTGATGACTTTTGTTTGCTGACACCATCATCATATATCTCATGAATGAGTACACTGTACATGTACTGAATCAAAGTCATGTGCAATTTGCTGTTAAATTCTCCCAAATATTAATAACTTCCCCATTAAATATTAATTACCCTTAATTTGGTGTCCCTAAATAAGATTATAAAATAAACACCACCTATCATTCATTTTCTAATATGTCATAAGAGTATTTAAACTCAATGGGATCTGTGTTTATAAGGTCAAACAGAGCAAAGCAAAGGCATAATTAAATTAATCCAAGCGAATACATTCTGAATGCTTCTCAGTGGGATGGAAGGGCCAAACCAAATGGCCAATGGGCCATGACCCTTTTGAGAAAATTGCTCTGGCTTAAAAAGCAGAGCTGCTAAAACGCTAGCTTTTTTACTGGCAAAGCATAATTCGGCCAAGAAAGTGAAGCATTGTATTATTACATTGGAGTTACCAGAAATAAAGTTACTGCTATGTGAATCATTTGGTCTTCTCTGCTTATAAGTAGCTCCTCCGACCTTTTAGTATATGATTTTTTAAATGTACATGTTTTCTCTCCTTACCAACTTATTAAGGAACACCCTGTGGGTGTGGTGTGTGGGGGCTAGAACAAGACTTGGGCTTGGTCCTATATTTTGTCATTTTGTTATCATTTTGATCCCATCATTGTCTTTTGGGAACAATTGAACAAATCAAAGACTTAACCTTTACTTAAATTTGCCAACATAATGGTTCTTTTTAAGATTCTTTCTTCAAGGATAATGATTTATTAAAGGTTTTATGTTGAGGATTGATTAAAGATTTTTAATCTAAGCCGTCATTGAACCGTATGTATAAAAATATGTAACCCACTTACATATCTAATGGATGACTAATATTAAAAAGGGAGATTCACTATTATACCCAATATAGGAGCTCAAATTATAAAAATACCTTATATGAAATGGACTTTATAAACACACCCAAAGCTCATTTACAACATAACAAAAAGGCTTTTAACTCATTTTAAATTACAAAATTGTCATTGATTTCTTAAAACAAACTCAACCCCAAAACATATAAAAAAGCCCAAAACACTCAATAGGGCATCAAAATAATTTAATAATCAAAATTAAATTTAATCGGGCTAATTGTCATTTTTTGGGTTTGTTTATAGAAATTAAATAGTGTAGGGTTTATTTATAATTTTAGTGCTAAAAATGAGTATTTGACTAAATATCTTTATTAAAAATCCTTAACGAATGCTTAACATAAATTCCTTAATGGAGAAACTTCCTTCAAGACAAAGAATCAGCCTTTTGGAATTGACAGAAGATTAACAGCAGAAAACGCACAGTTAAACCAGAAAACAGTATCTAAAGCCGAGTAAGTAAAAGAATATTTACTGCAGAAGAGGTGAGGTGGTTTGCGTGTTTTCTTTTGGGTAAAGGTTGGGACTTGGATTATGCCAAATCTACCCTCTTCTTTTTCTTGGGGCTAATCAAATCAAATATCAGTAAATCAATTGCCAACAAAAATACCAGTTAAAGAAAAAAAAAAACATCATACTAGGGTTCGTGCTACTGCTACCTGGTACAATAAGGCTGCTTTCGGTGCCCCACAAGTACAATAATAGCAAAACTTTTACCAAATGAAAATCCAATCCAGATCTTATTCAGCTTAGCCAAGCATAGCTTTGAGAATATTATGAATAGTTTTTTCTTTCTTTACCAACTGAACCCAAAGTTTCAAACTTTAATTTTGTATTGCTTATATTACCCAATATATTATTTTCCTCACCTTCTGTTGGTGGAGACTGATACCTGCAATTCTCAGAAAATGCCACACCGCCTATTCTCTTGTATCGAGGACCTCGTAGTGATCTTCCATGGAGGTCCCTCCGTAGTCCAACATAAAAGGAAATAGTGGATCAAAATCATTTCGAAAAGAGACAGCTCCACAGCCAAACACAGCCTTTCTCTGCCTGCCCTTTGTATTTTTTTAATTTTATTTCAAAGTAAATTGCTTTCTCAGCCAAAATTACATTTTGGGTAGTTTTGAGGTTATCATGAGCTCCTTCTGTGCTTCTCTCCTTTGCTAAAAAGGTCTCTCTGTGTTGTTTTTCAAGCATATCCAGCAGCTAAAAAACAGGTTTCTCTCTCTCTCTCTCTCTCTCTCTCTCTCTGAATGTTTAGTTTAGCTGAAGTGCAGAGACTTCCAAGTTCTTATCTTTAACATAAATTCAGAGTATGCATTGTATAGATCATGGCCAAGTTTTCTTTTTTAAGAGGGTTTTATGATTTCTGATCTGGTTTTGGTCGTCAGTCTAATACGTGTGCTGCAGTGTAGATCTATGTTATAATTCTCTTTTTTTTCTCATACTTTTGTTCCAGATCTGAGTTTCCATTGTCCAATTTGGTTGCTGTACCAAAATCTAATAACTTTATGCATTTATTATTTTTATTATCTTATAATTTTTGCTAATTAGTTGTTTCTTTCTTTTCTGGTCTGGTATGGTCTGGTCTGGTCTGGTCTGGTTGATGTCTTCTTTAGTAAGCCTAAAGTATTTATTAGATTTTCATTGGTATACAAATTCTTCATGTTTTGAATTATTTGCTTTTGAGTTTGATCTGGATTTACCATCTGCTGGACAATGACATTAGTTACTTGGCAACTCTACTGCCAAAGGGCGTGAAAGATTCATTTCAGTTGTTACTTGCGTAGGCTTTCTGTCTGGATTTTACTGAAGAAATATGGTCATGTAGATATTACTCTGATTTGAAGACCACTTGTTTAGTGGTGCTCTGCTCAGTCCGTCCTTCATTTCCAGTTACTACTTACGCAGTTGAAGTCTTTTGTTGCCTTTTAACAATCCTAGTATAAACCCTTGTGCTATGCTCAATGATATTCTGTTTGAGAGTTTTTTGTATTGATGTATGGATTTGTTTGCTACAACTTAATCCATGTAACTTATTGGCTGGATTTTGCAGGAGGTCCACCATGCTTAAGCAAATTCTAAGCAAACTCCCCCGCAAGTCGCCAAAATCTGATTCATTAGATTCTGCAGGGAGTGATTCTGGCAGCAATACTCCCAATTTGGGCAATGGGTTCCAATGTACAATTGGTGGCAGTTCTCTTACAAGCAAATTAAATGTTGTCAAACGGGTGTCTTCAGCAGTTTTCCCATCAAGCATTGCAGCTGGAGCTGAGGCAGTAGAGCCCCATCTATCCTTCAAAGAGGTTTCAAATCCACAGAAGCATAATCTGTTCATCAGCAAGCTGAACCTTTGCTGCGAGTTCATTGATTCCAGTGATCCAGTTAAGCAAGATGTTAAACGTGAAACATTGATAGAACTTGTTGATTTTGTTTCTTCTGGATCTGCAAAGTTCAGTGAACCAGCGATTTCTGCCTTGTGTAAGATGTGTGCAATGAACCTGTTTAGAGTTTTCCCACCTAAATACCGATCTAATTTTACTGGGGGTGAAACGGACGATGAAGAACCATTGTTTGATCCTGCTTGGTCACATCTGCAAATTGTGTATGATCTTCTGGTTCGGTTTATCAGTTATAGTTCACTTGACATAAAGGTGGCGAAAAAGCATGTGGATCATTCTTTTATCGTAAAATTACTTGATCTCTTTGACTCTGAGGACCCAAGAGAAAGAGACTGTTTGAAAACCATTCTGCATAGGATTTATGGAAAATTCATGGTACACAGACCTTTTATACGAAAAGCTGTCAGCAATATCATATATCGGTTTGTTTTCGAAACTGAAAGGCATAATGGAATTTCGGAGCTGTTGGAGATTTTTGGGAGTGTAATTAGCGGGTTTGCTTTGCCACTGAAGGAGGAACACAAGATATTTTTGTGGAGGGCTCTGATTCCTCTACACAAACCGAAGTCAGTGGGTATTTATCATCAGCAATTGACATATTGTGTTGTACAGTTTATAGATAAGGATCCGAAGTTGGCAAGTACTGTAATAAAGGGGTTGTTGAAGTACTGGCCAGTAACAAATAGCCAGAAGGAGTTGATGTTTTTGAGTGAGTTAGAAGAGGTTTTGGAAATGACTAGCATGGACGAGTTCCAAAAGGTCATGGTCCCACTGTTCCGGCGAATAAGATGCTGCCTCAATAGTTCCCATTACCAGGTAATATTCTGCTGCATAGATTGGATCTCCCTGCCCAAATTGTAATTATTGTACTTCTTGGTTTTGTAGTATGTTTTTCGGTTTTTGGCTGAAAATCTGCTTGATGATAATAAAGAGCCATGTATTAGCATCACAATGGGGAGGTGAAGCTGTTAAATGATATTATTTCATCCCTTTTCCTTTTCTTTTTTGACATTTTTTCTTGTTTTCAGGTGGCTGAACGAGCTCACTTGCTGTGGAACAATGAACACATCCTTAACCTTATAGCGCATAACCGCCAGGTGATCTTGCCGCTTGTCTTTCCAGCGATTGAGCGAAACACCCAAAACCACTGGAATCAAGCAGTGTTGAACCTGACGCTGAACGTGAAGAAGATGTTTAGCGATATGGATGAGGAGCTGGTACTTGCCTGCCAATGTAAGTTGGAGGAGGAAGATATAAGGTCAAGCGCCGCAGCTGAGAAGCGCAGGTTAACATGGGAACGCTTGGAAACTGCTGCTGGTGTCCAACCTGTAGCTTGTAACTTTTTAGCTCCGATAAAGCCTGCTGCTTGTCCTGTTGTCTGCTAAATTCTCAAGTAACGGAATTTGGCATGCATAATGTGACAGGTCTAATTGAGTATAAAAAATTTGGTTCTGAATCGGACCAAGAGATGACTAATGGATTCGTGTTAGTGCTTGGATGTTGTTTTGAATTGTATTGATCATGATCCTGCTGCGCTGAAGAAGATCGTAAGGGACCCTTTTGCTTGACGTTATGTTTGTTGACACATCTTGTATCTTTACAGAAGGGTGGTTTGTTGTGGCCTATCTTTTGTAAGTTGTATTTTGTCTCCCTATTAATTAGATGGTGATCGTGCTTATGAATGTTAAGCCATTGGCTTTGCAATGTCCAAAAGATGTATAGCTAAATTTATGTCCTCCCCATTTCGTCTTTTTTTGGGAGGTGGGTAGTTTTCGGGTTTGGGACAACATGTTTGACCTGCGCTAGCACGGAATCACATGTACTAGGTGAAGTTCATAAATCTAAATGTTGTTACACTGACTTTTGGAACAACTTTTCACTGATGTATGCTACAGATTTTTGTGTTATTGTGTTAGTGCTTTTGTCTTGCTTGTGAAAAAAGGCATTTAGAGTTGATGAACTTTGGATCTTCTTCTGCACATTAAAGGGTCATCTATAAATCTAGATTCCAATGCTAAATGATGTGTCATTTTTTAGTAGGAATCCGTTCATGGAAAGATAAAGCTGGATCACGGGAAGCCCCGCTGGTCATGCCATTGGAATTTGACTTCCATCTTCATTTGGACGGTGACCTCACATGGAGAATGTGTAGAGATACCTATGTATGTATGCATATATGTATTTATGTCTGTCTGTCTGCCTGTCTAGTGCCCGTCCACCTACCTACTGAAGCTCATAAAGAAGAATCATGAAGGGGATGAATGAAACGAGCCGTATAATGTTGATGATATAATTATAATTTATGAATTACAACTCACAAGCTGTACCAGCCAAAATATCTTCTTTTTTTTTTGGTGGTTACAAGTTATGCATGAGGAGGAATCGGATAATAGGTATAACATGGGGGACCCACAATTAATACCAAATGGGACACTACCATCATTCAATTCAATGACAAAGAGTCGTTGGCTTTGATCCGTTCGAATTTGTAAGCCTCAATTTGTTGTTGCACAGCAATCTATCAGCATTCTCTGTTTTTCTGTGTTGCTTTTGGTGGGAGAAAGAAACAAGAGAAAATGTATGCACCGCCAGGGTATCAAGAAATGTCGAGTGTTGAGCATATGCAAAGGCGCCATGAGGAGAAAGGCTGCCTCTATGCTTGGTTAGTATGAACTCAGTCAGTTACCCTTTTACTCATCCTTTTTCGACTGAATTTATATTCATATATAATTGTTTTCCCCTTTGCTTTTGTGATTGTTGTGATGCGGTTTGTTTACGCTGTGTTGCTGTTTCTTCTGCTATGAGACTTGTGAATGTTGTTTAGGCATACTTTGCTGTTCCTGCTCTTGATATTTCTCATGAATAAATTATGTAATTGGTTTTTAAGGGAAGACATAAACTTCTTCAAATAATTCCGTTTTCCCTGTAAAAATGGATGAAATCCTCAATTCCCTTTACGACGACTGGCTCTGGACTCTGTTTTAGATTTGAGCTTATATATGCATCTGTAATATGTATATGAATATGAAAGATATGGTGTGGGTACCTTATCTGCCAATATGCCAAGCAAGGGAAGGAATAAATATATAGTGATCAGTACAATATTTTGATATCTAATCCCATGATTACTTTCCTTTGCCAGCACACCTTAAACTAATTATCATACACATCTCTTTTTAACCAGCATATCTTCTCACAAGCATGTAATTTTTGGTTATCAATAATATCCAAGACATGCAATGATTATGTAGGGCATCTGCTGTAAGGCACGATTAAATTAAATAGGGTTGGGCACGGTTCGGTAACTTGGGCCAACAGAAAAATAAACAAAATTCAAGAGAATGATCTTAAGTCCCACCCTGCTGCCTGTTTTGCAGCTGGAAAACGTATAGAACACTACTGGTTTGAAGACAGAAAATATGCACGACGGAAAAGAAGTAAATTAAATGCACACGTTCTCTATATCCCCAATATATGCTGAGCAAGATAGGGTAACCATCATTATCCGCTAACACATGCTTTAAAATTTCGTGTGCATAATGTATCACAGCCAGTGTTTACCTAAACTCACTAATCCATCTAGAAGTATCAGTTCCTCAAACACTGTGAAGCCCACTTATCAGTAGGTTAGCATTTAGAAAACTCTTTTTCAAATCATGGTTTACACGGACACACACTATGGTGCTGGTACATGGATGATCTGAGCTGATGATCATTCAGTTGAGCAGGTTAATTTCAAAAGATGCAAGTGCAGGCAATGGAAGTGAGAATTGTTGTCAGCAGTATTGACACAACATTCACAGCATTGTTGTCAAGATAGTTAAGACCTGAAATTTTCTTAACTGTTGGCCCTGGTTTTCCAACAACCTAGAAAAAGAAAACAAAAAAGAGTTGGAATGAGATTAATTGAGCAGAAAGTGGAAAGAATGAACTTAAAGAGTTACGCAGATTCAATTGTTGCCTTCATGAAAATATAAGATTCACGTTTGCCTTAACGCACTTTATTACGAACAGTGCAGAATCCACTGAATTGCAGTGTTGCTCCCAAAAGAGAATCAATGAGGCTGCCACATAGTCCGGCAAGAGTAGAAATAGGTATCACCAACAGCTGCTTCAGTGCTACATCGTATGTACATTTTGTTGTGGGAAATCCAAAGACCACATATGTGAGTCCGATAACCGAGCCTGCAGCTGCAGCTGCCAGTAATCCTGCTTTTGTAACTCCACCATTTGTACCCTTCCGAACAGGCTGCCAACAATGTGGAAACCAAATTAGTATCCACAGTGTACTTATTCAAGCAGCCAGCTAATTTGTTTTCTTCTATCCTGCCAAATATTTTTCCCCATAACCCTTCCCAATCGTGATAGGACAAACCCCACATCTTCACCTTTGAAAGCAAGGTGAATTCTTAATACCATTAGTCTATGAGGCCATTGGTAAATCTTTAGAACAGTAAAAAGAATAAAAGATGCACAAATGACACTCATAAGCATAGCAAGAATGTGAAATAAGCTTTTACAAGAAAGATGTGAAATAAGCTTTTACAAGAAAGATGTGAAATGGGGTAAACAATAATGATACATGTACTATTTTTAACATTGAGTTAAAGGGCAAGTTTACTAGATAAGTATCCACAAGAGGAGAAAGACTTCCATGAAATGGGATAGCACTATTTTGTGACATCAGCAAGACTTTAATGCGTAGGAACAAATGGGTGAGCTCAAAATAAAGCCAGAAGCGCAGTACAGGGCATATGCAGCAAGGCAGAATAAGATAGGGAAAAATCCAAACTTTTTAAAGAACAAAACTCACATAAGCAAAGTTATTGATTTGACCAAAAACCCAAGTGAGAAAAGCACTTAAATCTGAGTTGAGCATACGAACCTTGAAGGTTGTGATTAACCGAGGCTGAGCATCGCTAAGTATTCCAAGCTCAGAAGACCAAGTGTCTCCATTGCAGCAAGCATAGTGACCTATAACCCCACCAATCAGTGATGTAATGAAAACCGACTCTTTAGAGTCCAAGCATTTGTCTTGCAACCCCGTTTTTGACCACAGAACAAGAACCAAGACTGAAGCAATCCCGCTGTTTGATAAAACTTGTACCCAATTTCTTTGACCGCCCTCTTTGAAATCAGCGTCAACGCGACGCTTCTTGTCTTCACCAACCTTGGTCAGCTTTGACGATGTGAAAAAGAACACGAGCAACAGAGCTCCGTACCTTCAAATTTTTTTACAAAGATGAAAAACTTTATTAAACAATTCGCCCTTTTGGGATTTGGATGCAGAGAAAGAGAAAGAGAAAGAGGAAAGAAAATCGGCGTGCCTGTATCCGATTGCAATGTGAATGGTCATGACAGCAAAACCAGCGATTGCCCCTGAGAGGTCCAGGGATTTTCTACGGTAGGCTCTGGCGGCGATCAACGACGAGATTAGAAGGGCGATTAACGGTTGGATTAAGAGTTTATCCATGTTTGCGGCTCTAAGCATGTGATTTTTGTTTTCACGATTATGGTGGAAAGGAAACAAAAAGATATAGAGTAGAAAGAATGTGTGCTCACACTGTGCACTGAGCATAGTTTTTGGTATATTGTCGTTTTTTGGCGGCCTACACTGACTCAACTTGTTATTTATTTTTAGGGTTAATGACCTAAATGGTCCCCCAACTATTGGCCTATTATCATTTTGGTCTACTAACTAAAATTTTCAATTTAAACGTCCTTAAACTTTTTATTTTGTACCAAGATGGTCAATCCGTCAAAGTCTGTGTATTATTCCGTGAAATCAAGGGACAAAACCGTATTTTTAGGTGAGTTTCCTCCTCTAAAAGGGTTATTGATCCTAATGGTCCCCCAACTATTGCTCTAGTATTATTTTGGTCTATCAACTAAAATTTTCATTTGAACCGTCCTTCAACTCTTTTTTTTGGTATCAAGATGGTCCTATTGTTAAAGTTTGTCAATTTTATTGTTAAATTGAGGGGTAAAAATGTTTCTATGAATTAAAATAGTAATATATAATTAAAAATTAAGGGAAACTATTATAAAACTTAAAAAAAAATTAAAAAATTGAATCTCACCGGCCACATGGCTTTTTTTTTCGTGACACTGACCTAACAATTAATAATAATAAATTCTCTATTGTATAAATTAATTAAAATCACATAAATATAAAAATAAAATAACAATTTTTTTAAAAGAGTAAACAATAATTAAAAATTAAAGGAAACTATTATAGGAACTTGTACCTAATTTTAAAAATGAAAAAATTGAATCTCACCACCAACATGGCTTTTTTTGGCTGACATGGACTTAAAAAGTAATAATTTTTTTCTCTATTGTTTAAATTAATTAAAAAAATTTAAATCAGATAAATACAAAAATAAATAACAATAAAATGGACGGACTTTGACGGTAGTACCATCTTGATACAAAAAAAAAAAAAGTTGAAGAACGGTACAAATGAGAATTTTAGTTGGTGGACCAAAATGATACTAGAGCAATAGTTGAGGGACCGGAGGTATTTTGGTTTTGAATGATAGAGCTTCTCAAAAAGTCGCATATACCCTTCAAAACTCAGTCACGTGGCCATCGCGTGATTAGAAGTAACGGAATCTGTAACGGATTGACCATCTTGGTACAAAATAAAAAGTTTAAGAACGTTTGAATTAAAAATTTTAGTTGGTGGACCAAAATGATAATGGGACAATAGTTTGGGGACCATTTAGGTCATTAACCCTTATTTTTATTGAGAACGAGGTGACCTAGAAATTAAGACTACCATTAGTGGACCTCACTTCAATTGGTCACTCCCTCCACATTTTCATCCAATTTAAGAGAAAAATGAAGCCCACCTAATTTCTTTAATGGAGGAGAAGCACCATATGATAAACACATGGCAATCACGCAATAATATGTTTATTTTATAGCCGGCACACAGAAAGTTGATTTATTTTCCTAAATAAGTGATTGGTCAGACAGAAAGTTTATTTAAACAGCTATGCAAAGCCCACCAACCCTTTTTCGTGTTTAGATAGAGTTTATTCTTGGTTGAGGCTGATCAATCATTTCATTTTGCCCAAAATTTTAGGCTTTAATTTCACCCCAGACGAAGAAGAAGACAGCTTGTTGTTGACAATAGAAATAGACCACAATCAGTGGAACCGCAGCTAAACCAGCAAAAATTTAAGATTACCATCACCATATACATATCAAAAACAAAAAATTACCTGACACACAAAAAATTGATGAGAATACAACAAAATGAGGTTTTAAAACGTCAACGACCTCTTCCCCTCCCCCCTCCTCTACTCCTCCCCCGCCCCCTTCCTCTTCCTCTTCCCCTCCCTTCATGTCCCATTCCACGACCACCGTTGTCATCTCTTTGGAAGTTAAACATGCTCATTTTTATATTCTCTGCATTCACATCACGAGGAGGACCCTTTTGTACCTGAAGTTGCAGCATAAAGACATCAAATACTTGCAATACAACAACAATGACAATAATAATGCTCATAAGATGCAGAGGCACTGACATGATAATCTTCCAAATCAAATTGATTTTGGAGCTGCCTTGCAAGTTCCTCGTCATGACTGCCCTGTGCAAAGGGATTTCTTATTGAAGGCTTTGCTCCAGCTTTCCTCTTTTCCCATTCATCCAAAGTGAACACCACGGGCTCTTCCTCTTGCCTCCCCTTTCCTCTATATTGTCTACCTCTTGAATGCCTGTCATCCTGGTTTTGATGACTCATTTTCTGGAGGAGTTTTTGTGCAGCCGCTTGGTTTTGAACAGGGACAGCTTCAATTACTGTAGAAGCCACGGATACATCAGTATCACATTACAAAGTAAACAGAAATGTAGAACATTTACAATAAAATAAATACACTAGTTAACTGAATGCAGTTGTGTGAATTTTGTAATTAGTCCATTTTACATATCCGTTGATCTGGACATAATTTAAAGAGGAGCATAAATTCTCCATTTTTAAGATTCAAGTGTTACTCTGACACCTTCCACCTGTAAGCACATATGCCCCACTAGTAACAATCATTAATAATCATTCAACAAACCTGCCACACCCCCTCCCCCCATTCTTTCCTCCCTAAGTGACATAATATCAAACTTAAATTATATGAGTTACAGATGCAGCAAAGATAATAATAAAATATAATAAAAAGTTGCAAGCTGGACTTAAAAATGAAGATCCACCTTCTTTTGGCCTCGCTGCAGAGCTACTGGGTTTATCTTGAGTTTGTTCATCAAGGGAATCTGTCGTAAGCTTGTTATCTGTGTCATTCTTTTTATCAGAGTTATCCATGTCGTTTGATTTCAAATGAAGGTCCTGCTGCCTTCCAATTGGCCTAACCTCAACGTTTCTGGCAATAGGTCCACTGCTCTTGGAGTTCACATCAGAGTAATCTGCCAATGAATGCATCTCGCTCATGAGTTATGCATGCATTAGCAATCTAAACATTATGGTGAAAGACATAAACTATTAAAACCTTATGTAATTAAGAGCTCAAGAATACTGACAAGAAGACTTGTCCTGCTGAGGACACCGACTTTTGGGTACCCCAACTTGCAACTTCTCAAACGGAGGGGGGCCATTACCGTCACTTTCCTGTGAAACCCTTAAAGATGAGCGGGAAAAACCTGAATATTTTTTATTCATCTGCCATTCTTCATAAAGTGACTGAACAACGCCTCCTAACAAAGTCACAACTTTAGGATTCAAACATACTATTCCATTACGTATAGTAGCTCTACCTTCCAAACGGACCTGCCAATCAAAAGCAGGACAAACAAAAGATGTTCAGTTAACAAGAGATGTGACCTTCATATATGCACCAGTTGTCCATGACTTGAGAAATAGGGAATAGAGAGACACTGAAAACTTGTTCCAAAATTTGTATCAAGGTTCACATGACCAGTAACATACAATAAACACAGCCTGAAGCGTGTAGGGAATAGGGAAATCCCAAGCATAGTGTGACAGATTCTTCAAACTGGCATCATATCTCATGAAAAAGTACTTATGTTCCGCACAAAATGGTAATCAACAGACTAACTGTCAAACTTAGAAATTTCATCCATTGGAATGCTGAGCTAAAAGTAACATATGGGATAACGAATTGTTGAGCTCAAGTGAAATAATTTAAGTATGTTTGTCTTACACTTGGATTTATCAAGCCCAATATATAATAAATTATTAGTTTTCCAATGGGCTTCACAATTGTGCAGCTCAATTTCTATTAGTTTGCTATTAAACTGAAGACAAATTCCAAAATATGTTCAGTCAATGACAGCTCTAAGTTATTTACATAGATATAAAACGCAAGCTGAGCACTGATCTAGCATGAAGCAACAGGGAAGTACCTTTGTACCAGGAACGACGTCGTCAGGAATTGATGGGATATGAGAGTACTCTACAGCTGCTACCTCGCTGTGGCCGTCTGTCAGCCCAAGCTTTAAAAGACGCCGACTACTTGAATTTCTCGCAAAATCCTCCACACTGCTTCTGGTAATGTCTCTAACCCAAGCTATCTGATAAAAACACAAACGAATACCGCATTTTTCTTTGTCTTTATGTTTTTTCTCGGCAACCAAACAGGGAACAATAAAAATTCACGAGAGAGTTAAGAGGTGTGATTGCCTGGAGGACTTGAGGGCCGAGAAGATGAGATGATTTGCGGAGCGTATTCGGGTCGGGCAAGGACTTGGCGGAGATGGATTTGAGGTCCATGTTGGTGAGCTCCGATTCCACTGAATTCACCACCGTACGCGTGTCGTCGGCCAAAGCGGAGTGGATCATGATCATCGCCTTCACTTGTTCCAGCTCGCCGAAGCACCATCCCCTGCTCTTTAGGGTTTCGATTGTAGCGTCTGAAGCACCGGAGCTCTCCTCCATTTTTAGCGCCTGTTTGCGTGGCGTTTGATTTTGGGGCTTTTCTTAGCTTTTGCAATTGCAACAGAGAACGAACAATGTAGGATGTGGTCCCATGTAGGCCATGAAATGTCGTCGTCTTGGGTTTTTTTTTTTTTT
>NW_018922869.1:4448-19199 GCF_002207925.1 Prunus avium
TTTGTGCTTGGTTGTTGTCTCAAGTGTGTGTGTGTGATTCATCCATCCTTGTGTGTGTCACAAAGTCCATCAACAGCAAGATCATTAGGGGAGTGAGTGAAAGTGTTTGTCCATTTTCACAACAAGGCTATGATTGGTTCTCTCTTAACCTCAGTTTTTTCCTACTTTTCACTCCTTTTTTTTCATAAATCAAAACTTGGAATTTTTTTTTTCATTATTACATAGAAAATAGTTCTTCTCAGTAAAATGCACACAAAAGAGATATGTTTTTCAGTTAGATCGCTGACATTCTTAGTAAACCGTCTTGCCAATGATGATTTACCAGTTAACTGTTGACAGTGATGAAGCTGATTTGATAAAGCTTTGTGAAATTGCGTTCTGCATGTTGAGAGTGATTGATAAAATGGTACTTAATGCTACTTCATTAATTATATAACTTGAGTGAGGAAAAGAAAAGGAGATTTAGTTTTCTTAATCCCGTCTTCCGCTTCTAATGATCAGCCCATACGACAACCCTTCTTCGACTGTGAGGTAACGTTATTTTGCATCATGTGCATCGTGGTTCCCTATTTCATTCTAGCCCCATTGATCCTTACATTGTTCTTAACGCTTCCAAGAGGGAATGCCCTTGAGTTCCTAGTCCACTCAGCGGCCCTGCAATACCCACACAACAATACCCCCTCCGAGTTTACCGTCATTTGGAACCTAACGCTCCTAGCCATGAACCCCAACAAGAAGTGGGACATCTACTGTGACAGCCTCCAGGCCTCACTCTTCTCCCAACATATTACAGATCAAGATCAAAAGTACCAATTCGTGCTACTCGCAGCAACGTCGTTGCGTCTCTTGCTTTTAACCACCGCCAACCAAACACTTGTTAGTTTCAAACTCTCCACGCTCGATGCTTACGTGGCTGATGACGTGGCCAACAAAATCTCGGATGGTAACACCACATATCTGTTTGGGCTCGGGATTTCGGTTCGATACAGGTATAAGCTTCCGTCGAAAGACGTGAAAATTCCGGAACCCGATGTCCAGAGCTACTACTGCAACGTTCCGAGTCCAAGTTGGAGCATTCTCGGATAATAATAATAATAATGATAATAATAATAATAACAATACGACTTTGACGGCCAATGAATCAACCCCGTGCGAGGAGATTCAGTATCTTTCTTTGGAATAAATTATTTTTGGATCATATCATTCCCAAAAATAAGTTAAGGATTTGGGGTAATTTTCTATCCATCTGTACTGTATGAATCATCAGTTGATGCTCCTCTGTGGAAACTGGTCCAAAGTTAATACCTCATCATGCATCATGCATGCACAAACCTCAAGTTATTGAATCGAGTCTGAGTTTTAGACCTCTGATGAGTTCATCTTGTCTCTATCGATTCTCTTCTCTAATCTTGCATAAAATCCGACATGTTTAACCTATTAACCAGTTGCATGATCTCTATATATATTAGAAGAATAACTGCAAATTTTAATGCTTGTTTGTTGGAATTGATATGTAATAGTAAAATATAGCGATTTTAATTCATCTTTGCTTATATGGGTTGTTTGCATATTGAAGTTTTGCTCGCAAAGTGTGCTAATTAAATGGACGTTTGTAAGTTGGAAGCTGCGACCGTCCATCACAGAGAATGAAATCATAAGATGCAACAGGAGAAGTGGAGACTGATATCAATGGTTTCTTCAGGAGGTTCCTTCCTTCCTTCGCCTTACTTTCTAGAATCAAGTGCTTGGTTTCTATTGCAGCAGATTTTATCTATCAGGCCCATATAGTTTAATCTTTTGAAGCTTTAAACCCAACAAGTTTTCCCATAGCAGGCTTTTATTTTGACTTCCATGCAGAATTTGTGCTAAGTTCCGGCCCAATTTCTCAACTATCTCTACAAAGAAAATGTGGCTCCCCAAAAGAGAGAGAGAATTGGCATTCTTTTGTTATAGTTGCTAAACAAACAATTACAAAACCATCGTTTGCTCGTACGTTTTAGGATTTTGCTAAGGTTAGCCGTGCACATAGCATAGCTCTAAGTCTTATTGTATTCGGCAAATCTTTCATACCCGTCTTTGTTTTGATGATGATTATGGACAGATCAACCTTGCGACTAGGAATGGAAGTGATATGTGTGATTGTGGCCCATCATCAATCTTTTGGACCAAACATTAAAGGGCCAAGCCCAGTAAAAGATTAGAATAGGCTCGTGAATTTTAGCTTTATCCTCAACACCATCCCAAGTTTAACTATTATGCCTTGTTTGATAGGGAGAACTAGACTAGCAAAATGCATACCTTTCATGTACATTGAAGGCATAATATGGATATGTTGCCTAACTTTGAGAAAGAATGGGGACTATCTAACTAAAACCTATCACACACACCCCTCCCCCCCCTTAACGGAGTAAAAAATAAAACTTGATGAGACATCTTTTAACATTGAAAAGAGAAGTAACACTGAACTAATATAGTTAGTTGGTACTCCCACAGTCCCACCAAAGCTTTGGAAGCCAGAGTTGAGGACGTCGGTATTAGATATTTGGAACCAAGTTAACAAATAAGACCTCAAATGACTACATACATTAAGCACACTTACATATGACTTTTACGGCGGAAAGCATTAAACATGCTACAATACAAGCTCTCTCTAATTATACATGCAAACGTGCATATATACCAGGTTGGTAAAAGTCTTTCTTTCTTTCTCTTTTGTTTTTTTTTTTTTTCTCTAGAGAAATGGTTGGTAAACGTCTTTCATGCTTGGCAAAAAAGAAAAGGGGAAAGCAAAAACAACGTCGCAATCTTTTCATGATGGAGATGAAAACTTACTTCACACTTAAAAAAGTAAAAAAAGACATATTATTCGCAAACAGTACACACCATAATCATGACATTCATGAACAAAGCCTCAAACCTTATCTCTTTACTATTGTTTCCCTCTATAAAATAAGTATAAAAGAACATTATCCACGATTCAAATGTCAAAAACAGCTGAAGTATACGCACGTTTGTGTCTCCCCATGTTAGGGTTCTACAGTCATATGTACTCAAAAATCAAACTAACTTTCTCGTTTGTGTGTGTATGTGTAACTTATTTTTCTTTTTCTCAAACAGATTTCACGTGTATAATAAGACAAGTCATGCCGGCTGGTGCAGCTAGGTCAATTGTCGCTTTCAATTTCAAACATTTATATTTACAAGCAGGGAAGAATTCTTAGCTTCAAACACATGACTGTGAAACAATTTATCAGGCGAAACTAATGGCTGCTGAGACAAACTAAACAAAACAAAACAACGTTTTTCTTTCACTCTTTCATTAAAGCATGATAAGGGAAGTCTAATGAGGCCAACAAAGTCATACGAAAAAATTAATGTCTGGTCTAATAGTCTAGAGGTTGTCTACTTGGTTGAAAGTTGAAACTTTCGATGACTGCTAATAGAAAATATAGTTTGCGGGTAAAACAAACAAGAAAAGTCATACATTTTGATTTTATAAGATTACTGTTTTGACGGACTACTCGTATTTCATATGGTAATATTATACTTATACCAAAACTGATGTGATTTTAAATTTGTTTTAATTATATTATTAATTTTGGTTTTATAAAATTACTGTTCGGACGGACTACTCGTATTTCGTATGGTAATATTATACTTATATCAAGTTTAATGTGATTTTAAATTTGTTTTAATTATATTATCAATTTTTACAAAAGTCCTAAACTCAGAACTTAATGGAGGAATTGGTAATCTGAAGATGGTCAACAAAATCTTCCCTCATGCTAAGAACAAAGACTAGGGTTTTTTGAGAACATGGAAGAGACGTATTTGAATGGTGCAAAGCGAACCCCTTTGTTTGCCTCTTGGCGTGCAAATTCAAACTCCAACACGGCGCCATGGGGCATCTGACGTGGAGTGGGACCCAGCGGTCCCTTCTTGTCCTGGGGCTAACAGCATTTCCGATGTGAGTCAAAACCAAGCCCACCACTTCCTAAAACCCAAAACCCTTTTCAAACTCTTCGTGACCGGTCTTATTTCATGCATGCCATGTTATGGATGGATGCCATGGCCATACCCACCATGCATATATGCATCCATGTCATGCCATGCAATGTTAGCATCTAGAAATGCCCAGGCTAGCTATAGTTTTGAGTCACAGTCATGGCTGAGTCAGAGTTTAGGACCTCATTCATGACTCACCTTCCTCCCCTCTCCCTCAATGTTTCTTTTCTTTTTCCCCAATTTGTCTTTGTGCTGATATGGTCATGATATTGCAGACAAATGACAAATCCCATTCTCAATTAAATTTCATTATCTTCTATTATTGCTAAATTAGGTAAAATCACCAAACTAATTTAATATTTGAATTATTTGGTGTGGCCATGGTGTCACTAGTGGAGGGAGCTTGCTACCCTCCTCAACCAAGATAAAAATTTGGCACACCTTAAACTATGTGACATGTGAACTATGGTTTCAAGTTTTAAGCATTATATTTTTTATTAGTGAAAATTTTAAATACTTGTAAACTGAATATTATAAACTTTATGAGCCTTATTAGACAAAACATGCAAAATATGTTAATGTGTTTGGTAACATTACCACTAGTAAATGTAATGTTCTTTTTGTCGAAAGATTTTACATATTGAGTTTTCAGATAATTTTAACATATCATGTTACACTACGAATAATGACCTAATACATCGTAATTATATAATAAATATGCCATTTATTATTAATGGCACATTTATTATGTGTGCTTTCTTATGGTTCCCTCATGCATTTTA
Organism: Prunus avium; assembly: GCF_002207925.1. Next base: position 9,236 of record NW_018922869.1, read on the forward strand.
TAGTTAATGAATACATAATTCTAATTAGTCTAATAAATACATGTGAGTGTGCGTGCATATATGAGGAAAATATTTTCTTGATAAATATTTTAATATGTTATATATGTTGTTAGATTGTCGTTCTTGAACGTGGGATTATATTTTTTTTAATTCACATTCTCGGCCATTGGTCAGATCCTCAACCAAGAGAAAAATTTGGCACACCTTAAACTATGTGACATGTGAACTATGGTTTCAAGTTTTAAGCATTATATTTTTTATTAGTGAAAATTTTAAATACTTGTAAACTGAATATTATAAACTTTATGAGCCTTATTAGACAAAACATGCAAAATATGTTAATGTGTTTGGTAACATTACCACTAGTAAATGTAATGTTCTTTTTGTCGAAAGATTTTACATATTGAGTTTTCAGATAATTTTAACATATCATGTTACACTACGAATAATGACCTAATACATCGTAATTATATAATAAATATGCCATTTATTATTAACGACACATTTATTATGTGTGCTTTCTTATGGTTCCCTCATGCATTTTATAGTTAATGAATACATAATTCTAATTAGTCTAATATATACATGTGAGTGTGCGTGCATATATGAGGAAAATATTTTCTTGATAAATATTTTAATATGTTATATATGTTGTTAGATTGTCGTTCTTGAACGTGGGATTATATTTTTTTTAATTCACATTCTCGGCCATTGGTCAGATAATTTGTTAATGAATTATCTGTATAAAGTTATAACGTGGGTTATGATATAGGGTGTTACTTTGACTAATCCAACCACCACACTTATGGTTTTAGTGGTTTTTATAAATCAGCAGGCCACCGCTGTAATTGAAGAAAAGAAATTGGCTTCGAGAAGTGTCAACCGCCATGAAAATATATACATGTGGTTTTCTGGTGTTGAAATTGGACCCAATATATAATTTTATAATACAATTTTACCATTTGATTACCATAATGAAATCTCTATGTTTAATACAAGAATTATCTTTGTTCACAATTAGATGTTTTAATAGTTTATAATTTAGCTAAATTTTTTTTGCAAAAACCCTGAACTGCAGTTTGCTGAGTTAAAAATAGACGGTGTCGATCCCTGAATTAGAAATACAGAGTCGGGCCCGCGATTCTTATTTCTTGCAAACAATGTAAATCACCCTCTGAAGCTTCCTAGATATATAATCTTTTGTTAGTGTCAGAAGTTGCCGTCATATACTGTCATATTGTGAATTAGGACTGCTACTAAGGAGGAATCATGTTTCAACCTAGATCATCATTATAGAATATACTAATTTGACTTTTCTTTTCTTTTCTTCTAAAGTCTTAACCTTTAGCCGAAACAAAACACATACAAATTCCAAAAGTCGTGATATAAAAATATAATTAGGGGAATTGTTGTAAGGGTAGAGTTGAAAACGAAAAAAAATTAAAATGGAAATTGAATATTCAAGAAATACACTTATATTCTTGTTGTTTATGGCGTTGCACTTGATGCATTTCTATGATAACAACGCGAGAACCAATAGAATGGAGTATCGAGTGGCCGAACGAAGCTCATCAAAGCGACAAGGGGAGTGTGGTGTTTTGCAAAACGACTATGTATGAGTTAAATTGATGTTCTTAATGTTTAATATACAAACAAAGATTTATAAAATTGATCTTCTTGTAATTTGTATAGTTCCCATTAGGCAGCTAGCTCCAACTATATATACTGTCATTTTTGGGCTAATTGCATGAATCATGCATTTGGAGTGTGCTATATGTCAATGTGAGTTTATGTGGTGAAAAAATTATTAATAATATCTTATCTCAGTCCAAATCAAATCAATTTTTTTCAATCTAAATTTTATGTGATGCTTATGTGCGTGTCTTATGTAAGGGTGAAAATGTCCTTTTTAAATCATAGAAGCATGTTCGATCCTTACAAGGATTTTTTTTACCCCTACAAGTGATACGTATATTGATTTTTAAGTGAGGGTAAATTGGATAGAAGGTTCGAACTGAGATTTGACTAAGCAACATAAAACACAAGGGAATTATATATATTTATTTAAATAAGCCTGATGATTTGTCTTGATCAATCAGAATGATCTGTTTGTTGCAAAAATGTGTTGGATTCTTCCTGATCGAAACCCTTCTAACCAAGGCTTCTCTCGTTTAATTTGAAGCACAACATTGCAAGGAAAACTACATTTTTGAAACATATCATTTTCTACAACCAACAAAAAAAAAAGTTTTGGTTAAAAAATGTGTTTGGACAAATGACAACAATTATGGTAATGATAATTATAGCAATTCATTAATCAATAGTAAATTTAGCTATCCCTCTTCAAACTCAAGGGGCGTTTGGTATCCTATTCAAATTAGGAACTCAAAAACTTTGATTTTTCTTTAAAACAAGGAGTTCTTAAATCTATTTTTAAGATTCAAAAACTTGTTTGGTATGCAACTTGAAAACTATTTTCAAATCTTAAAAATTTGAGAACTTTTGGGTTATTAGAAAAAAAAAACTGAAAAAACACATATTTTTTGTTTTTAATAATTGGTGTGTTTTTTTAGTTGTTATTGAGTTTGAGTTTTTAAAAATAGGGCTACCAAACAGGTTTTCTTTGTTTTGGACTCAAATTCTGTTTTTCAGTTTAAAAGTTGGATTCAAGTTGAATACCAAACAAGCCCTCATATTTCCTTATTTCCAACCCATCCCTTTATTTTTCTACAACTAAAACCCTATTTTTCTAAGTAAAACTCAATGACTAGGACCCAACTAAACAAGTTACATAATTAAGCTTAAAACCTGATTTATTTTATTTTTCAAATTCCAAAAGTACCCTCAATTACAATTTCCTTATTATGTGGTGTGTATTAAGTGTTGTTTTCCTCAATTTATTTGGTGAAATTTATTGCAAATTTGTCTACACATATATAATCCGTTGGGAACATAAAGTGAGGAAATAATTATTCAATGTAAAATAAGTCTCCTTTATTTTTATTTTTTTTGGAAACGTTAAATTGAAGTTGTAAATTTTGTAGGTCCATTATCTTAGCCAAAAAAGAACGAATTATAGGTAAATCCTTAGCCCAAAAAGACACGTTGAGTTGCAAATTTTGTCAGATATAGGTAACTTCATATTCATATAGTCCTTAACCAAAAAATAAAGAACGATAGGTAAATAGTTTACTTGTATAATATAGGTAAATTAAGGACCTGAAAAATATAGGTACCTAAAAGATGTTTTACCTATCCCATATATTTATATTGACAAAAAATATACGTACCTAAAAAATAATTTACCTGGAAAATATAGGTACCTAAAAAATAGCTTACCTACAAAGATAGGTAAAGTATTGTACATGCAAGGAAAAATAATTTACCAAAAAATAAATAACACGAAAATTAATTTACCTAAAAATAAATAACTTGGAAAATATAGGTACCTAAAAATAGTTTACTTAAAAAGATAGGAAAATTATAGTTTACTGAAAATGTAGGCACGTTTGTACATGCCAAATTGATACAAAATACCTCCCACAGCGTATATTTAAATTGAATATGTTTTCTTCTTCTTTTTTGAAAAATAGTGAATATATTTTCTATGATGTACATTATTAGGTTAAAAGTTACATGGACATTGGCGAGCGAGAACTGAAATTAATTAGGATTTGATTTGTTAGAAACATAATCATTAAAATTGAGGATAAAATTATTAAATGTTAAAGTCAAAAAATAGCATTATCGGATAGGAGGAAAATGCTAGAAATTAGGAACTGTTTTTATGAAAAACAATGTAACATTAGTTTACAAAACCTGAATGTGTACGTGGCATAGATTGTAATTTAGTGTGTAATACTAAGACAAATAATATCTTACATGACAACTTATTTTAAATTTGAGGTTTCGTTGGCAGGAAAAGAAAATGTTGAATTTCTGTCTAGAATATATTAGTTCTATGGGCCTTCCTCTTAAGAACTCATCAATCAACGATGAAAACAATGATATGTGCTAGAATTAGACGAAGATGTTTATCACTGCCGCGCGCCACCTCTTTATCCTCGTTGTCGTTATCATCGATGTTGTTGTCGCGGCCATGCATCGTTACGTCGCAGCCACCACCACCATCATACTTCATACATCTCACAACTAGCTGTCAATGCATATTTCAATCAACCAAAAAATAAGAGTTTTTAAGACTTGTGGTACATAGGTGGATACATACATACATTGGGCTACTGTCGGCAACATTGTCGGTGATCGATGTAAGAGACTTGCTCATGCGGTTTTCTTTAAAGGAAGTCCAATTTCAACCTAGCAAGTGTAACAAAGTGGCTCATGCTATTGCCCGTTTTGCTTTACACGAACAAGGTCTTTATTATTGGTTAGAAGAAGGCCTTGCATGGCTAATATATTGTATTCTTGATGACCTTATTGTAACCAATACTTCCAATTAATGAAATTTACTTCTTTTCAATAAAAAAAAGAAAAAGATACATACATATACACATATAAATTTGAAGTAATGATATACTGCAATATAGATGGTGTAGATGAAATATATAAATGCAAAGGTGGTTTTCGTATGCGAAGTTCAATTTCAACCTAGCGAGTGTAACAAAGTGGCTCATGCTATTGCCCGTTTTGCTTTACACGAACAAGGTCTTTATTATTGGTTAGAAGAAGGCCCTGCATGGCTAATAAATTGTATTCTTGATGACCTTATTGTAACAAATGCTTCCAAGTAATGAAATTTACTTCTTTTTGATAAAAAAAGAAAAAGATGCATACATACATACGCATATAAATTTGAAGTAAGGATATACTGCAATATAGATGGTGTAGATGAAATATATAAATGCAAAGGTGGTTTTCGTATGCGATGTTCATGTTTAATTTTCACCAATTAATTGTCCCTGTCTTAAAGTTTTAATGACGCAATTGGGGTCGCTGGCAACAAGCATGCATGCTGATGCTTATCCTCAGAATGATTGGCTGCTCTCTCGTCCTCATTCAACTAAAAAAATAAGTATATGCACCTAACTTCACGTCTCCTATAGATTTTTCTAAATTTTATATAAATTTATTTGGTCAGCTTTACTTTATATGCATATTTTTTCATTTCAATCATCCACGATTTACAATCAACCAGAAAATGATTTGGGGTGCTTTTTCAAATCCCTTCGTGTTAGAATGAAAGGTGTGAGAGAGGATTACTTTTCTAAGCTTTATGAAATGTCTCTAATAATAAAGGCCTCAATCGTGGCTTGATGGCTTTTGGTGGCATGATAGTCTTGTCAAGCCCTATGGTGACGTAGTCCTTGACTCATTATCCCCCACCATCACAAAAGAAGACAACATAAAAGCAATGTTGGTTCTAAAATTCCTTTACATTTATTATTATTCCAAGTTTAAATCAATACTTGTCATGATGAGCTAGCAAAGGACATAAAGATAGAAACACCACATATATATATAGCGAGAGTCGCACGAGTCAATATGAACAAATTATCATTCAAGTCCAGTTCATATGAGCTCGAAGTTTAGAATTTAGGGTTTAGAGTTCATATTTTATAGAATACAATTCTCCTTAGGCTAAAAGCCCAAGGCACCATGCTAGGGTATGCCACACACTTTCGACTCATTAAGCTTTGGTTTTTAGTGATTCAAATTTGGAAGTAGAAGTAAGCTGGCGCTAAAAGTTTATACAACTATTGTATTCTAATCTATAACTTAAGGATATGATGTTCCAAATTCCCACGGATTCTGATTCTTTTTTGTTGCTTCGATTATAACATATGAGTTCTTTCATTTTCGCGTGTGAGTGTACGTGGTGCACAATTATTATCTTCAATTTCAACATTTACTAATATAAATAAACAACACGCATGGTGCCGAAAAAAGAAGTGTTCATACTGAGAATGTTTAAGATATTAAAATTGTATTAGGGTCTTCATTATGGTTTTTTTTAGTACAAACCGATGGTCTAAATTAAAAATGAGGGGGATTTCTCACATATACATAACTAAGATGTCATGGCGTTAGTATATGAGACCTCTTGTCTGTAAGTCAAGACCTTTTTCCACTGGGTTACACCCCATTGACAATAATGAATGAAATATTTTTAGCCGACATTACACCAATATCATATTTTTGTTCATCACTGTTGATCTTATCTCGTGAACCAAATTTTAGCACCTCCAACATGAGACGTTTGACTATAATGAATTAATGCTTGAAATATTCGTTACATAGGGTCAATTAGCCTTCACTGCATTGAAAAGGCAATGCCACGGTCCTTTGACTTGCAATCAGCCGTTAAATCTAATAAGAACCCCTTATATATTTTTAGCTGTTGGAAGTCTAAAAGGTCGGGTAAAATAAAAAGGTCAAATAAGATGTTAATTAATTAACCAATATAATAATTCGATCCGATGACGTCGCTAATTACTTAATAAGAAGGGTTATGGAAAATTAAACTACATTTTGACCTTAATTTAGATCTCGAACCTGCTAGAATGCCTTTCTCTCTCTTTCAATAGACAAACACAGTTTTTTAGAGAACTTCGGCGATATGATGAGAGAATTTCTTAAATACTACTAAAATGATGAAGGGAGCTTAACACCTGACTCCAAGTACAACCATCTCAATAAGAATGTCTTTAATCATATCAGAGGGACTTCAAACCACTCAAAAACATCTAGACTAAACATATAGACAGCACACAGAGTTTGATAATCTTCTCTATGGTTTTTGGCCCTAGCTTCCAACTAATCCCACTTAATGTTGTGAATATGTGACACAAAAAGGGAAAAGTTTAGGGATAAATAATTGACGTACGTACCTTTTTGGTTGATTCATTTCTGCATGCCAACAAAAAGAAATGTTAATCCCATTCGAAATGATGTAAAGTTTAATGGTTTTTCTAAATTGGACGCATATTTTCTACAACTCTTTCTTTATCGTCACGACATTTCCTACAGAAATATGATTAGAAAATAATGAATATATAGATGTTATTTTATTGACTAAAAAGTATTATTAGAGGATCAATCTACACTTCGTCCAAAAAAGAAAAGAAAAGAGGATCAATCTACCCCATACAACAAGTTGTGCATTTCCCTAATTTTACCAGCCAAGCCCTTTTTTTTTCTTTTTAAACACCAGCCAAGTCCTTTCTCTCTCAGAAAAGCAAGCATTTCAAAATCGAAAATGCGAAAATGAAATATTTTTGTAATTAATAAGAGTCCCCCACCACCAAAGCCCCACATTTTATCAACGGAGTCATATGCTTATATTATATCCTCATATCACTTTTAATGTCGGTCGGTCCTTTTGTTTTTTGTTTTTGCTACCGTCCTAATTCCTATTATAAACTACATAGAAAATTGGATTGTGAATGATTAAAAAGAAAACTTTTAATAACATCCAGAAAAATATCATCACGGACCCTAGTCAAGTTGGTTAGAGGGAATATGCTCCCACTTTGCAGCAGAATTCGAATTCATTCACGTAATTTAAATTATATTAAAATAGATTATCGTTACATAAAAAAAGAGTGAATGTGTTGAACAAAAAAAATGAGTGAATGATTATTTTTCTTGAAATGCCAAAAACAACTCTATAAAAAAAAACACTCAGGTAGTAAATGTGCTGATGTTGTGCAATTAAATATAATTCAGATTCGGATATAAATCCCATATTAATTAAACCGAAGAAATCAACAATCGAACCAAGTGGCCTCGTCTGTGCCACAAACTAAAATATATTTTGCAATATAAAGGGAAGATTTAATATCATCATTAATATAAACGTAAACGTTTTAAAAATACAAAATAAAAAATTAATTAGCAGAAACTTTAATCATATTGAACCACCAACATCTGAACCGGTTCCACCAGCTGGCCGCCCGGCCGGTCGGTCTATCTCTATTACATCCCCTACTTAATAAAACCAAAATTCCATAACTACCTACTGGTAATTATATTTACTTCTCTTATAACCTTTGCCCCTTATTATTTACAATTTGTTGTAATTCCGATTTTGCCCCTCTATTTAACGTAAACTTAATTTTTAATTTTATCTTCGTCAGCCAACTACCGTTCGATCGGCTCAGCACTCTACATCACCGAACAACCATTTGGATTCTCGTCGCTGAACATCTGGGGAGCAGGGTAGTGTTCCATCGGCACAGCGTAGCCATGGCTCGAAGAGCCTTGGCTAACATGCGCCTGGTGCGCTTGGGCCTCCATGACGAACTTGTTGTGGTTGTATACGTGTCCTTCGTCGTACCAATAGTAACTGGGAGGAGGGTAAGGGTACCCAGAATACTCCATCTTGTTCACCTCCACCTTGGGGGCTCCACCGCCGGGTGCGGCGGCGACAACTTCTTTCTTCTCGCCTCCACCGGCGGCAGCTTCTTTCTCCTTCTTCTCGCCTCCGGCTGCGGCGTCTTTTGGCTTAGCGGCGGCGCCATCATCTTTCTTGGGTGGGACCACTTCGACGGCCCTCCTGAACTTCTCTCTGAGGTAGGGGACGAGTTCTTTAGCGTCCATGAAGCCCTTCACCGTTACAATGTCTTTGGGTGCGTCAAAACTCACCGTATTAACACCTGCCAACAACAAAATGCACTTCTTTAGATATGAAAATGACAAAATTACCACTTGGAAATACACATGTGAACTTAATTTTTACTGAGCGAATATACCCGTACGGCTTTATTTTTCTATTAATTTTGACTAATTTGTCTTCTTATGCAATTTATTAAAATATTAATTAAGGTTTAAGAAGCGTGGTGCCGGTGGGGTGCTTGCATCATCCTTGATTAATTAATTTAATCCAAATTATATATATATTATGCCTTGAGAAGTTAATCCAAATTTAATCCAAAATTGCCATTGATTTCCAAATTATATTTATAAAGCCTTGAAAAGTTTCGAGAATTGAGATCGTCTCTCACCTTTGAACTTGGAGATTTTACTCTTCATCTTCTGCATGCACCCGTCGCAATGCAATCTAATCTTCATGACCACAGTGCTCTGAAACCACCCAACAAAAGAAAAGAATTAGCAACGAAAATACAACCAAATTAAGCTCGAAATACAATGTTTAAAATAGTAAATAAGTACCAATCAGCTAAAATGCATCGGAAATTATACATGAGGGTGAGGTTTACCTCTTTGGGTGCCTCTTTGGGCTTTTTCTCCTCAGCCGGCTTTTTCTCTTCTGTCTTCTTCTCAGCCTTTTCCTCTGCAGCAGCTGGCTTTTTATCTCCACCGCCATCTTTTTTGGGCTGAGGAGAAATGAGATCTACCTTCTTCTTGATCTTCTGTTCCAGTTTCTCTTTCAGCCCAGCGGGGTCCACAGTCATTTTGTTGGCTGCACACTCCGTCTTCACTTGTTCAACACCTAATTTAATTCACAAAAAGATCGACCCAATTAGCCAACAATTAATAGGAACCGTGTTTTGTACGTAAAGATTGTTTTAGCCCAACTAATCAAGCTTAAACTACACGACGGAAAATGCATGAACGCAATTAAAGTCAAAATTCTTAAGTGTTTGCTTGCTTCCGCAACCAAAAGCCCAAAATCTAATCCAAATTTAATAGATTAGTAGATATTAATGGTCAAATAAATAGACTTAGCTACCCCTTTCCAATTCCCATCCTATAATTTTGGACCCCTTTTTGGGTCCCCAATTTTCAACGGTAAAAATCTCTGAGCTGGACCATGGAATGCGGATTTGATTCCGGTGAACTTTGTAAAATCCGAAAAACAAAACCCAATTGAAAAAAGCGAAAATCGGAAAAACCCAGAAGCCCAGAATTCTCATGTGATTGAAACTTGATATGAAATTGGTGAAGCTGTACCTGGGAAATTCTTAACAGCTCGTTTGATTTTCTTGGCGCACCCCTCGCAATGCATGTCGGTCTTCAAAATGACGGTGAGCAAGCCGTCGTC
>NW_018922872.1:0-20971 GCF_002207925.1 Prunus avium
AAGTTACCTGTTTACCCGAAAAATGGACCAAACTAACTTACTTTTTCAAACAAACAGGCTATTGTTTCACACTAACGCAGGAGTTGCGTTCGTTGTGTAAAGTTGACCATTCCCTGGAAAAATGGACCCAACAAACTTACTTTTTCAAACAAACAGGCTGTTTGTTCAAGCAAATGCAAGGGGAGTGTTCATTGAGTAAAGTTGCTCGTTCCCGGAAAAATTGACCCAACCAACTTACTTTTTCAAACAAACGAGCTATTTGTTCAAGCGAACGCAAGGGGTGAGTTCGTTCAGTAAAGTTACCTGCTTACCCGAAAAATGGACCAAACTAACTTACTTTTTCAAACAAACGGGCTATTTTTTCACATTAACGCAGGGGTTGCGTTCGTTGTGTAAAGTTGACCGTTCCCTGGAAAAATGAACCCAACAAACTTACTTTGTCAATCAAACGGGCTGTTTGTTCAAGCAAATGCAAGGGGAGCGTTCATTGAGTAAAGTTGCTCGTTCCCGGAAAAATGGACCCAACCAACTTACTTTTTCAAACAAACGGGCTATTTGTTCAAGCGAACGCAATGGGTGAGTTCGTTCATTAAAGTTACTTGTTTACCCGAAAAATGGACCAAACTAACTTACTTTTTCAAACAAACAGGCTATGTTTTCACACTAACGCATGAGTTGCGTTCGTTGTGTAAAGTTGCCCGTTCCCTGGAAAAATGGACCCAATAAACTTACTTTTTCAAACAAACGGCATATTTGTTTAAGCGAACACAAGAGGGGCATTCGTTGAGTAAAGTTACTCGTTCCTGAAAAAATGGACCCAACCAACATACTTTTTCAAACAAACGGGCTATTTATTCACGCGAACGCAGGGGTTGCATTCATTGAGTAAAGTTACATGTTCCCCAAAAAAATCAACCCAACCAATTTACTTTTTCAAACAAACAAACTGCTTGTTCAAGCGAATGCAAGTGGTGCGTTCATTTAGTAAAGTTGCATGTTCCCCCGATAAAGGGACCCAACCAACTTACTTTTTCAAACAAATGGGCTATTTGTTCAAGCGAACACAGGAGTTGCGTTCGTTGTGTATAGTTGCCCGTTTACTGGAAAAATGGACCCAACAAACTTACTTTTTCAAACAAATGGGATATTTATTCAAGCGAACGTAAGGGGTACCTTCGTTCAGTAAAGTGACTCGTTCACCGGAAAATTTCTGAAATGTAAAGTTAATATTATCTATATGTATTTGGAAATCATGTGAAAGAAATGTTACTATTTTAGTTTGATGAATTACCCCTAAACGTTCACATCATAATAGTGCTGGTTGATGAGAGTTGCTTCGAAAACAAAAAAAAAAATAAAGGAAAATAAAATATATTTTTGTTATTCTCCCAATTCCAATAAAATGCAACTAGGTCTAGTTATAGTATGAGTTGGCAATCAGAACGTATATGGATAGAACTTATAGTGGGGTCTCGAAAAACAAGTAATTTCTACTGGGCCTTTATTCTATTTTTAGGTTCATTAAGGTTTTTATTGGTTGGGACGTCCAGTTATTTTGGTAGGAATTTTGTATCTTTATTTCCTTCTCAGCAAATAATTTTTTTTTCCACAAGGGATCAATGTCTTTCTATGGGATCGCAGGTCTTTTTATTAGCTCTTTTTTGTGGTGTACAATTTCGTGGAATATAGGTAGTGGTTATGATCGATTCGATATTAAAGATGGCGTAGTGTGTATTTTTCGTTGGGGATTTCTTGAAAAAAAATCGTCGCATATTCCTCCGATTCCTTATGAAAGACATTCAGTCCATCATAGAGGAAAAAATGGCAAAAAAGAAAGTATTAATTTCTCTTCTATATCTTGCATTTATATTTCTATTATTTCGTAGGAACTTCCAATTCAAGAGATAGCTGTCCATATATTAATAAGGGATGTATGGGTTCTTGAAGAATTTCATTATATCCCTTCTAAGATCATTAACTCTTATACATAGAAAATGAGACTCAATCATTTTATTGCGAATTTATATATAAGCTGTTTTCTTTCACTCATATAACTATTTGATTTAGTTCATCAACCCTATATAAGTCTAAAGTTGATTTGGAAATTTGACTGTTAGTGAAAAAAAATCTGAAGAACACCGTTGCAGAAAATGTTTAGCCACGAAAAATCTGATGAACATCCGTCGCTAAAACCTTTTGGTGACGAAAAATCTTCAAATTTCTGGGCAAATCAACAGCTGAGTTTTTTGAGTTTTAGGTCATTTTTTAGCTTCAAGTCGTCCTAAAATATAATGTACGCCACTTGAGACCCCCAAACCTGGTCCAAATCATAATAATAATCATTCTAAACATGTCGGTGGCTTCAGATTGACCTGAAAAACAACAAAAAAGACATTAGGCAGAAAGTTTGATTTTGACCAAAATAAGAACCTACTTAGCTATGTTGCTATTTTCTGGCGTTTAACTTCAACCAATGACCAAAAAAACTTCTGTAACATATCTGAAACGTGCTTTTGTAACAACCCCTTGTATTTTTCTCGTGCTTCTTTTTTAAATCATTGTAACATGATATTTAAATCACAATAAAATTTACATTTAAAACTAAAAATCCTCAAAATGAACTAAGTTATCTAGCACTTAGAAGATCACGAGCAACACAATGTAAGAAAACCTTTCTTTTGTTATCCACGATCTTGACCTTAAATACAAGCAAAATAGAAAGAAATTAACTTTGTTAAAAGGCCTTGGGTTTTCATTTATGCAATGAAAAAAAAGAGGCTTAATCAAATACACCAAAAATCTGACCAACATAAGCTCTATATTTTGACTACCTAGTAAATTTTTGTTCACACAACATATCCCCATCTTCCCTTTCAAGTTCTTAAAGTTGAGTTTAAACATATCAGCACCCTTCAAGTATTTGGAATTCAGCACCCACAACATCACATTGGTGACCTGGATTTGCACACAGTAGCTTAGTAATTGCATATACTGATATGCAATTGCACGACACTACTTGCAAGTGCATTAGCCCTCCATTATAATATTGCACAAATAATGCACACAACCCACTCATGCATTTCTCTCTTGGGCCGGGATTCTTAATCCTTTCAAATCCAAATCCAAATCCAAATCTTAACTAATCCTAACATTACACTTTTGGAACACTTTACGCTTCATAACAAAATATTCAAAAACACAGTCAAACCTACCTACCTACCACGAAATCACCTCACTTGCATATTTTAAAAACAAAACTATATATTGTAATTGCATTCAGTGACTTGGATTTGCATACAGGCAATTAGTAATTGCATATAGACATATGCAATTGCATGACAGTATTTAAAATTGCATGAATATTACAACCAACAATGTAGGATACCCACTTCACGTCACCACACTTTCACAATCAGAAACCCACTTCATCTCATGAATGTCAACAACCTACTTCCCCCCTTGCCCCAAGTTATCACCACAAAATTTCAATTAACAATAACATAAAATAAAGTGTTAACTTACTTTCACAATGAGCTAATACCAAATGCTTTCACAAGGGATCGATTGTAGATGAGAGGAGTGCCAACAACCCACCAATGACTGGAAAAACTCAATTCCAATTCCTATTATCAACCTGAAATGCTAACCCCTAAAATTATCACCAAAATCCAAACCCTAAAATAAGGGGGTTTTGACAATGATGACAAAGAAGAGAGAGATGTTGCAGAGAGGAGGAAGACCACGAAGAGGATGACTNGATGACTTTGAAGACCACGAATAGGAGTTCAAGAAGAGGAGTTGAAGAAGATATTGAAGACCACAAAGAAATCAATTTGAAGTTCAACCAGATGTTGCAAAGAGGAGGAAGATCACGAAGAGGATGGCTTTGAATTCCACGAAGAGAAGTTGAAGAAGATGACTTTGAAGACCAAGAAGAAATTAGTTTGAACTTCAGCCAGATGAGCTTAGGGAAGAAGACGACGTTGATGCGCGTGAAATCTTTCACTTGTTGACCTGCTGCTCAGGTTTCCCTTGTTTTTAAAAACAAGCACAGTGACTGGCTGTACCGATACGCCCGATGCACCACAGAAGTACTCCAAGGAAAGTTAAGTAATCTTATTGACTGATACTTGTTCTAAATTTAAGACTTCAAAACTAAAGGCCTACCTAATCCCACTTTTCCCCTCATCAGTTAAGCCAACGCCTAGTGGACACCAGATGAAGTGACACCATAAGACTCCCAAGAATAATGGAGAAACTTCATGATCATGAGATGAGGACCAGGCAGAGAACAAGGAAAGTGATAGACATAACACATGTGACAAAGTGATGGAAATGATAACACCTGACATTTCCTCGTCAAAGACATAATACCCACTTAAAATATCTTTCCAACATGCTCAATGATCTCTATTGTGATTGGTAGATGATATTTGTATATTATTTGTCCACATCTCATTGCAATATAATATAAATTAGTGGAATACAAACTGAGAATAGAATTGGCAATAATCCGTTCATACGACATGAATTCGCACGAAAAATTCAATATTGGGATTTGAGTTATCGTGTCGTGTTGATATCGTGTTAACTCGTTAGCCACCCGTTAAGCTAGCAGGTCTTTTCGGTGCTCATTCACGAATACACAAACCAACCCATTAAGTGGGTAATTTTGTAATTTGCAATTCTAAAAAATCTCCTGACCCTAGCATTTGTTTCATTCCGCGTTGCTTTCTTAGCCATCTCCTCCTCTCTGCAGCTTTCTCTCTCTCTCAACCTCATCTTCTCCTTCTTGCGATCTCTCTCCCGATTTCTCTTTTTCAAAAACCTCGCACAACAACCTCATCTTCTTCTTCTTGCAATCTCACCTCTATCTTCCAGTATCTTCCCCTGCCAAATCCTCTCTCAAGGTACGAATGTCTTAATTTTTTTGGTAAATAGTTTTTTTTACCAGCTTCATGAAAGTCAGAAGGTTGAGATCTCAAAGTAAATTTAGATTCAGGATCTTCCTTTTTCTTCCTCTTCTTCTCTACTCCCAGTAGCATAGTCCTCAATTTCCATGGTGAGAAACCCCCACCGCCCTGCACTTTCAAATTCCCAATGCAATCCAATAATAGCAAAAGCCTTGTACTGGGTGTTTGTGTTTGCACCAAAAAGATGAGAAAGGTGAAAACTTTGAATTAAAATTTGGGTGTAATTCGTGAAATTGACATATCAAAAAGGAGAAGAAAAGCTTGGATTTTGCACACGCTTGAAGCAAGAAAAATAAATAACAACAAACTATATTTGAAAACGATGCGTTGTCTTGTGTTGTGTATCTATAAAGTAAGAAATTGGAATGAGAAAAGAGGAGTGAAAAAATAAAATGAACACATTGCGTCAGAAAAGAAGAAGTAGAAAGAAACCCAACCTTTGATGAAGCTGTCTTCCAAGGCATGTACTGTTTGCATTTAAAATTTGTTCAAATTTTTTATTTATTTTTATTTTAAAAAAAGTTTATTTCCTTAACGGGTGAAATGGGTCTTTGAAATTCTCCAATGTACTCCCAAGAAAAATTCTTTGTAATTCTCCAATGGCCTCCCAACCTGCATCTTCCCTTCCCAACGTCTCTTGCCTTGTGTCTATTAAGCTTGAATGCGACAATTACACACTTTGGCTGGCTCAATTTCTTCCTGTTTTTGTGCAACAATGAACTTATGAGCTATGTCAATGGAACAAAGCCTTGCCCAAGAAAACTTCAAGATGATGGTACAACCATATCAGCTGATTATATTACATGGCAGAAGCAAGATCAGCAACTTCTAAGTTGGATAGTTTCCTTAGTCCCACTGTTTTGGCCACCGTTACAAGGTGTGCAACCTCTCAAGAGGTGTGGCAGTCTTTGGAAAGCCGGTATTCTTCTCAGTCTCGATCTTGAGTGCTCCAATTGAAGCATCAGTTACAAACAACACATAGGGGTAATTTATCCATTACCGCCTATATTGATAAGATGAGCAACATTGCTGATAAACTTGTCCTTGCAAGCAAGCCAATTGATGATGAGGACTTCATCGACCTAATACTTAATGGTGTTGGTGCTGCATTTGAAAGCACTGTCAATTCAATTTTAAGTCGGGAAAAAGTTGTGACACTTGATAATGTAACAACTTTATTACTTAATGCGAAGACTGTTGTATTAATAATTGATACAAATTAATGTGCTAAGCATCCAATTAAAAATACCCGTAAGTGCACGAATCTATTGGGGTATAGATTTGCAAGTATATGATCGATCTCATGAGGAACTGTTGACTTACTAAAAGTTCTAGTTTGAGTACATAAAGAACACTTATTTAACACAACACACAGGTAAATTGCAAATTGGATGCTAAGAGTGAATAAAGAAAAGTAAAAGAAATGAAACAAAACAAGAAACCAAAGATAAACACAAAATTTCTATCACCCTTTTATCACATTTCTATTACCATTGTATCACCAATTATCACCTGTTTATCACCTGGTGAACAGTGTTAGAAATATGTCCTTGAAGCCAACTAATTATGTAATAGTTAGAGTTAAGGACATCTTTGATAAAGACATATTATGTTATCTATGGGCAAAAAAGGTTGTTTTATACATTAAATCATCCTATATTATCTTTCAATATGTAGAACAACCATAATCCAAGGAATACACAAGTGGATATGAGAGCTATGTAATGAGATTGCATACATGGAGATTTCTCATCATCCCTAAATCCTGAATATGTTCTTGGTCATAGGAATATTGATTGGACGTCAATATTCCGCAAAGACCAGTACACACAGTATTGTCCCTATATGTAGGGAATGACAAGGTCTCATGTAATTAAGTGTGGAGACACATCGATATGTGTGTAGGTGCTTGTAGAAGAACAAGTACACTGAACACGATCCAACACATGAGTAACAACATGGAAGTCTTTACTCACATGTCAAGTTGGAACTCATAAATTGCAATGGTCCTTAGACCTGAGGCATCATATATGTTTTGTGGCTATGTTGTTAATCTTTGAGGGCACTATACAATCATGCTGAATTAGGCATAGCTTAAAGGTGCTCATAAGGATTCTCAATAGAGTCATGGAAGCAAATGAATGTACAACAAGAAATCTCTACTCTCAGTAAAGGAGAGATAATACTCCAAGATATGATTGGTCAAATCTTTGCGTAGAGTAGTGGATAAGATTTGAAAGAAGAAGTCTTCAAATCTTACCAGGATAATCATATAAAATGAATGATTCACATTAGGATATTAACAATCGGATTCCATGATCTAATAATGTGAATAAGGAGTATTGACATAAAAGAAGGATTCAATTGCACGGTCATTCCAATTTGAATAGGTTCTTTCACAACGTCTCATTTAGCTCGGATAACCGTGACTTGCTGCTAGGTGAGAACCATGGTTTGTGGATGTCCTAAAAGGTTTCAATTAATCTTTATTAATAGGAAGAATTAAATTGTGGAATTTAATTCGTATATCATCTCTGAGGAGTTGAGTCAACTCACTACCTTGCTAAAGGGAACCTACGAATCTGCACACCCAAAGAATGTGATTAGGTACAAATGAGGAGAAATGGAATGAGGAGACACAAGTCAATGGTTGATAATCAAATGTCAAAGTCAACAGTCAAAAGTCAACATATTGACCGGAGCAATTTCTCAAAGTCAAATAGTTTGACCGGGTCAATTAAGTAAGACTATAATTTAATAGTTAAATTATAATTAAAAGATTAATTATGGAATTAATATTGACATATAGAAATATTGGATTGGGCTTTTAAATATGATTTAAAAGGAAATGGACAAAATAGCCCAAAAGGCTATTGGGCCCAAGGGATAAGTAGCATAAGATGACTTGACCCATGGACCAAATGGAGCCCCAAATACCCACCCATTGCCTTTTTGTGTTGTCATATATAAGCTAAGTGTTGGAGAAAACCTAGCTAGAGTTTTTGGTTTCCTATTCTAGTTGATGAGTGATCATCTTTGTATCTCATCTTCCATACACCCAAAATTGGTCCAATCACGAAGTAGACTAGCATCCATACTTCTTGATTGCCTTCTTTTCATTTCTAAGAGCATTTGGTGTGGTGAGGTAGAGGACTCCAATCTTGGAGCCTTAAGGTGAAGAAGTCAAAATCAAAAGAAAGAAAAGGCCTTTCCAACAAAGGTGTTCAGCCTTAAGGTAAAGATCTATTCCCCTTTTCCTTTTTCTATTTATGTTCAAAGAGACTAGGCTAAGGTACTTGGTTTAAAATGAAAAAGTTTTACCTCAACTTGTATAAACAAAATGAATCCGCCATTTAGAATGTTTTTGCTGTATAGGTTGTGGCTAAAGTTCATTTCCTAAGCATTAGATACATGTTTCCTTCAAACAGTGCACGATTGGTCTCATGAATAGTGATGACCGGTCGTTTTGAAATAGATTGTGACTTGAAAACCAAAATGGAAGGCGACCAGTCACATGAATAGTGATGACCGGTTGTTTTGAAGTAGAGTGTGTGCTTTCTTTTTAGCCTCGACCTCTGTCTAGTTTTTGACCTATACCTTTCCAACTGTTTATCCCAATTTCACATTCTTTATATGGTTGGATTTAGCACAGAAAAAGGAAGAATTCACCACAAACCAAAAGTAAAAAACAAATACAAAAGTGAGCAGAATTCATTGGAGAAAACACACAACGTTTCAAACACACACGATTTTTTTTTTTTGGGGGGGGGGGGTTTGATTCAAGTGACCTACTAGTGGCTGAAGACACCTTGATTCTCTCTAATATAAGTTGAGTGCAGGGCTAGTGCTACAATACTTGTGCCTTCCTTATAATCAATCTAGGTGTGCATAGTACTTCGATTTAATTACATGGAAAACCCATTAAGTTCAAAGAGAATATGAACATCACAAGAACTCTAATTGTGTGATGTGTACATTAGGCATTCAAGAAGCCAATTCACATGGATGATTCTTACTTCAACCATTTGTTACTTAGGAAAACATGAGGGTACATATAATCCCAACAATCTCAAGAAGAATGCTTTGAAAGGTGATCAATCAAAGAAATACATACATGAAAGGCATATTATTTTAGTGAATTTGAATTCATCAACAACATCTAGAATTCATAAACTCAAGCATCAAAACAATAGAGTAATCATGTTTAGGGCTTCAACCTAAGCCCTAGCTCTGGAGTTTAGTTCCTCATACTTATTTCAAACACAAATTCAAAATATAACTAGAAAGAGTTTACAGATTTTGTGAAAGTGATGGAAGCTCAAGGTCTTCAATGGTGGAAAATGTTCTTCTCCTTCTTACTTGGCTGCTCCTTGTCTTCCTTCTCCAGCTCTCCAGCTCCAATATCTGCTATATTCTCTGAAAAATGTCTAATGATTCAATGAATGGCTAAGTAGAAATAAGATGACATCAAAATGTCTAATGATTCAATGAATGGCCGAGTAGAAATAAGATGACATCAAGTGGAGGTGAAACTAGCACAAACAGATTTCCAGAGCTAGTATCAATTGTTGGATTGGTTGGCTAGGTTATACTTGCTCAATGGAGCTCACATCCATTGGAACAAGTTTCATGAAGATCTTCACCTCATCCGGGCACCGGAGCATGCTGATCAAAGGCTAAGAAGGTAACCTACGAAAATTAGCAGAAACAGAATTTATAACCAATAATGCATTCTTAGCTCACTTTCATTCTAACCAAGGTAAAATCCATGAAAACAGAAAAAGGAAGTAAAATGCTATAAAATGTCAAGAACTAACTCAAAATATCGGGTGAATAACATGATAAATCATGTGTAAAAATGAACCCAACAGAGACCCGAATGGAAGATTGTCATTCTTCCCTTCCTTCTGATGGCACCTCTACTGCTTTATTTGCCTCCCGATCACACACTTCTTATCAGGGACACTCTTGGTGGTTCCTTCTTTTCTAAGAGTCGTGCAGGTTCTTCCTCTAGCAAGCGCAACGGTTTTACCAACTCTGGCCCTATAGTCAATCGCGGTGGCAATTCGTTTTCTGCAGGTCGTGGTTCCAATTCTTTTCGGGGTAATTTCAATTACCCCCGACCTGCTGCCATTTCTCAAGGTTGTGGTGGAACTTATGGCTCATTCTCAGCTCCTCCTACTAACCAAGTTCGATGCCAATTCTATGGTGGTTTTCTCCATACTGCAATTAATTGTCAACGCTTGACTAATCTGTTGGAAGCTTGCATGCCTCCTCAAGAACTTCCCCTATTGCGTTGGTTGCTGCATCTCCATATGGACCAGAGAAAATACATACATGGTGTTTGTACCATATTTGGAAAATGGACCAAAAATGGTTTAATTCTCAGAAAATGTTTATTGAGCCTAAGCCCAGTATCTTTCCTTTAGAATAGATAGAAAGAACCTTTTGTTTTTTGGGCCAATAGTGGGTAAAAACTTTGTGGAGGCCCACAGTACTAAAAAGCTCTAACTTTGGTCCACACTAAAAGTTAAGAGAATTTGTAACCATTGCACATCGACCCACATGAGGGTCTGAAGAAGGATTGTCACAGTTAATGGCAACTTGACCACCTTTTCTCCCAACAAGAAAAGCGAGCTAGATAATAGCCACTAGGACCGGAAGAAATTGATTAACAACTGGATTTCCAACTACAAAATACTCAAGTCAGAAAAGTATCCCTAGTGACCAGCAGTTTTGTCCGAGATATTCTATCCTCTCACTTATAAACTGGCTCAGGGAGACAGACCAACCGCTGACTTTGGATAGCAGCCAAATATCCTCTTTCAACCTTCATCATTAGGAATTGTTGCCTATAAATATAGAAGCTCCGTAATAGCAAAAGAGGACTCTCTCTCCAAAAACCAGACGCAACGTCTTGAAAATTCTTGAAAAAGCTCAAGATCTTTTCAAATAAGCTTACTTAATATTCAGATAACTAGTTGACCACTCCTGCGTTAATCTTTTATCGCTCTACCATCCTCATGGTATGATTTCTTTCAAATAATCAATTTGAATTATTATAGACATATGTACTACTCAAACTGGATAGAGAAATCTCAAGTTTTTTATATATTGTAATTGGTGTTTGAAATTAATTAAATGGAGAAATCTGTGGCTCTTATCCTTTTTGTTATCAAGCTAAAATTGGATAGAGATATCTTTAACATCTGAAACCTCCCCACTCTATGAAATTTGTCTTAGTTATTTTATCGAATATCTTCTATTTGACTGCTTTGTATATATTCTTATAGAATAAGTTATTTTCTCGCCATTATATTATTTAAGCCTATTATTCAGACCCGAAATAAAGGTGTAGGCCCGAATAGGGCTTAGTCAGTCCAAAAGTATGGGCTCGTTCAGGCCCGAACTATATCACTGGGCCTAAATCGACTGAAATCTTGACCCAATCTAGGGTTATTTCAGATTTAAGTTAGGTTTCTAAACCCAAATAGGGTAACATTAACCACAACGTTAGTTTCCCTCTTGTTTGATCAGGTACGATTCGTACCATTGAACTGAAAACACACGAATGAAAGAATATTGAAGGCCTATTGATTTAGGCATAGAAAAGAATTTATTCGAGCTAGTATCCCCCTTAGAGCACAATGGCTTGAGCAGAAGTCTAGAACAAGCGCAAATCCAACAAATCGATACCTTACACTACATATACTAAATCTATTAGGCCAGTCTTATACCCAATAGTGGCACGCCTACCAACCCACGATCAGGATAGAAGAAACAAGTCATCAAGGTCTAGCTCAAGCTTGCCCGCTCTTGTCAACCTGATCCAACTTTCAATTTTGTTCAGAAGTTGAAAGAATCCTCTCGTAGGCTAGAAATCCAATCGAGGCATTGGTGTTGACCCGACGACCTTTCCACTCTCCAAAGCGGCTTGATCCAGAGTATCACACCAGAGCGTAGGAAAAAGGGACCAACATATTTTTGGCATGCCTAGTGGGACTCTCATTTGTGCATGGTGCAAAAAACTAGAAAGAAAGTATACATGGTAGATTCCACTCTAATCCCTGATCAGAGGAACAAAAGATTAGCATAGGCGAAGTCGTTGGAATTCTCTTCAGAGGATCCTTTCGGCCGATTTGAGAAAACCATGAAGGAAGGTCCCAAGCAGTAGCTTAGAGCATGAATCAGATGTCCTAGAATGTCACCCAAAGTGTTGAAAAGGGACACATGAATACAACCTTGCAAGGAAATGAAACAAGGGCATATTTTACACAATTTTTTGAGCAAGTCATGCAAGCTGCTCCAGAAGATAAAACACTCCGAAAGGAAGATACGACGTCAGAAACTACGAAAACATCTATGGGAGTAACAAAATACTCACCAGGCCAAACAAGTGGCCATGCTAATTCTTCATTACCAAAACTTGTGGTCAGGAGTTCATTCGAGATGCCTTTTCCAACTGTTCATATAGTCAATTCAGATACGGTTCTTCCTCCAATTGCAACAACGATAGCCAGCACAACCGGAGAGCCAGGAAATCATCAACTCGTGCCTTTTGGAGCCCTTCCCAAATATCAGGGACCAAAATTCAATGAAGCTGCGCCACCTCCAGAGCCCACCCGAAGAAACATGCATGCTGGTGGCGACAACGTGCAGGCTTTAACGTCCATATTTTCCATAATAATGACCATAAAGGGGGGGAGAGGGCAATGGACGGGGCATGAGAAATCATGCACAACTACCTGAACAAATGCAGGATTTAGATGACAAACACTTGCCGCCATTGGTCCTATCCCAATAATCAACCCGAATCTTGCGATACAGAACGAAATTGAGGGCTTAAGGTAACTCATTCTTAATGGTCAAGCTGGGGTAAAAAGACCGGCCCGTCCCACTTATCAGAAGCCATATCCTGCTTATATTGATTATTTGCCTTTCCCAAGGGGTTTTAAAGTTCCGAGCTTTAATTTGTTCAATGGAGAGGATTTATATGCATCAGCTTTAGAACACATAAGGTGTTTCTCAGCCCATTGTGTGGCTATTGAAGCCCACTCGCTGTTGAAATTAAGGTTGTTTGGTAGTTCATTATCAGGCCAAGCTTTCACCTAGTACTCAAATTCGTAGACCTACAAGATGTGGCACAACAGGCTAGGAAATATGAACTGTTCTTAAAAGAAGAAATACAAAAAAAGAATAACTCCAAGCCTGCTTATTTCAAGAAAAAGAAAAAAAACATTTTAGAACTCTAATAAACTCTTTTAAAATCTATGATAAAACTTTAACAAACACCATTCAAATCAATTCAGGAATTCAGTCAAACTCTATGTGGAGTTTATAGAAATCAATTGAAAATATATTGAACTCTATAAACTTAATAATTCCATTGAACTCTTTTAAAACCTTAATTGAATACACCCACCAAAGTTTATGTGGAATCTGATACAATTCCATAGCAGGTAGTAGGGGTGGGGTTTTTTACATTGAGGCAGATTGTGGCTGGGCATTTTATTTTTCATTTTCGAAGTTTTTAATTTTTTTTAATTTTACTTTTAAATATAAAAAAGGGTGTTAAATTCATCTGTAAAAAGATTGTACAACCATCTGACGTGGTGATACTGTACCATTCTATATATAATTTCTCTTATTTTCTTGAAAACAATGTATGGTTTCCCATTTTTAAGGGAGACCATGTTTGCCTAATTTTTGAAATAAAACATTTGTAAAGCAGGAAACTCAAATAGAAATTGATAAATATTTATGAAATAAAAAATTTATGAAATAAAAAACAGGAACCTCCTTTTAGATTGACGTAAAAAAATTTATTTACACTAACATCTCCTGAGGTTTTTGATGTTTTCACAAAATCCCCTGATGTTTCAAAAATTACACGAACACCCCTAAAGGTTTTAAATTGTTTTCACAAAACACATTTTCGTTGATTTTGCATCCAAAGATTGATGATTTTATATTAAAAAAAAAATTCTTCAAATGACAAAGTTACCCAATGATATTATATTGCACATACATTCATTGAGGTTAATTTTTTCATTCACATAAGTTTTTATTATATGAAACCATCAATATTTGGACGAACAATCAACATATACAGGTTTTATGAAATCAATTTGAAATTTTTTGAGTGTTTGTGTTATTTTTGAATCCTCAAAGGGTTTTGTGAAAACACTAAAAACCTCAAGGGTGCTAGTATAAATAAAGTTTTTAAGATATTTTAAAAGTGAAAAACAATAATAGTAAAATAAGAACAAGCTTGGATCGGGCCATAGAACCTAGGTAGCGAGTTTTAGGATAGGCCTTCAAGCTTTGGGTGAATTCTTACAAACCTACTTGCAAATAAAAATTCTATTAATTCAAATTGATATGTGATATAAAGCGAAAAGTCACAAATCGTCCATGCGATTTAACGGGCCGTTTGTTATATAGGCTTTGCTTGGTCTGGTTTGGACTAAATTTAGTACAATGTTTGTTTCATCTAATCCTGGTCCTAGATGAGATTGCTAATACCGGGCCCACCAAAAACACATCCTTAGGAGGGGACTACTAAACCCATGTGAAAATGGAGGCTTTGCTCGCTCTCTCGTTAACTCGAGGAGAGCCTTGACGGATAGGGATAGGGTTTCTACAGTTTTCTTTACTCATTCTACGCGCTGTCTCTCTTAGTCTTCTCTGATAGTCTCTTTGGGTTCTTCTTGGTGAATTGGTTATGACGTTTGTTTTTTACTCTTTTGTTCTCCGTGGGGTGGCTACGTTGGCTTCCTTCTGGGTTCCCAAGGAGCCAGTTGCTGGTGAAGGGTCTCCATCTTAACACTATGGAGATGGCCACCGCCTCTTCTACTTAAGGGGATGAAAAGTATGCGGCACCAAGCTGCAATCAGAAGCGTGCGACAACTGGTGTTGGGCATCTGATTGTTAGTGACATGAATTTTTCTGGTAAGCATAGTTTTTGTATCGAGGATTTTGTTGACAAGGTGGAGGAGACCAGCCTTGAGGGGTCTCCAAGATCTCCCTAATAATTCTCCTACGGAACGTTTGTGGGCTTGGTAACCGATGAACGTTCCTACTATGAAGATATTTCTTCGGAATTTTCTTCAGGCTAAGAGGTCAATGTTGTTCTCCCTTGCTTGTCAGCTGGGGTTCTGGATCAAGAAAATTGGAGGTGGCGGTTGGTGTTTGGCTGGATCTGTTATGATGCTCACAATACGTTTTTGACTCTGTACGAAGAACTATGATGCTTTCTTTAATAGTATCTACGTAGTGATGGGATGTGTTTCAAGGGTTTTGCGGTTGGGTGATTGGCTGGATCTATTCTGATACCCATAGTACATTTTTTACTCTGTACAAAGAACTATGATACTTTTTCTATATCATAGGAGGACTTCTTTGACAGTACCTATGTAGTGATGGGATGTTGTTTTAAGGGTTTTGTGATTGGTTTTTTGGTTGGTTACCAAAATGTTTGACTCTTTTGTTTAATCAATAGCATGGGTGGTACTCTTTCCATGTAATTGAAGACCATACCTCACAGAGAATGCACTGAAGATGGCTTCAAAACGTTATTGAAAGGAGATTTGAAAGATGAATTACAAGGTACAGATACAGACAGAAATTAAGGTTTGCTCAGTTACATGGCAAAACTGACAAACATTTATTAATAAATACATCTGTAGAAAGGATAACCTAATAAGCATGCCATGAACCTAATACTATTTCTTCAATTCTTTAAGATAGTCTTGATTGTCCACCAACACCTACAGAGGTTAACAAAGAATGGTTCTGTAAGCTTGTGTTAAAAAAGAAGAAAGAAAGAAAGAAAGAAAGAAATATATATATATGAATTATGCAATCAAAGGAGGTTTTACCGTTTGAAAGCCATCTGTGTCAAGGAATGCAGTGATTTTGGTTTTGATTTTTGGGATTGGACCCGGTCGACTAATTATTATCCCTCCAAGTTCCTTGGTATCCAGTTCAACAGCTGCTGTGCTCTTGTACACGTCATCAGTGCCAATAGCAACCTTGAAATACAATTTATTTAGAAAATATAAATCAACGAACAAGGACTTCAAATTGAGTCATGGTCAACGAAACAAAAAGATAGAGAATTTTTATTTTATTTTATTTTCTTTCTGCTCACCTTGTCATATCCATTTCCTCTGGTATACTAGGTCATGTTATAATTGTATTTCTATCCTAGGATTTTGTTTTTCTGGGAAGGTTTTAACGAGGCCGCCGTTAACATGCTAGTTCTTACCATGTAATTATTTAATGAAATACCATCTTTTCTATAAATAAAAAACTAATCTCATACTCACCAATGTATAAGATGCATATATTATATTGTAATAATAATAACATATATTACTACTACTACTACTACTATTATTATTATTATTATTATTATTATTATATTATATACCCATATATATATATTATATTATACTTACAGACAAATATACTATAATGTATATATATACACGTATATAGACATATATAATATATATATATATAATATGTATATATGTATATGTACACATATATACATATATAATACACATATACATATATATATATATATATATATATACATGTATATTATTATTATTATTATAATATACTCATTCAAAAAGTTGAATCTCTATCTGTATCTATACTATATATGCAGACGATAGTATTAAACAATATAGGAACAATATCACATCATACAATGGAAAGAAGTACAAAATGTAAAACTTGTAGTCAGGGCCGGCCCAGAGGGGTGGGCAAGGAGGGCGACGGCCATGGGCCTCCAATTTTTGGGGCCCCAAATTTTTATATATATTAAGTAGTAATAAAGTGTTATATTAATTAAAAATTTAAAAAAAAAACATAAAGAAAACAAATTGAGCCAAAAGAGAGACCATTGAATAAACAATCCTCATCTGTCTCCCACTCCATCCTCATCTGTTTCCCACGCCATCCTCATCCTCATCTGTCTCCCCTTTTGTGCATTATTTTTATCTTTTGTTCATCCTCATCTGTCTCCCATCCCACGCATGCCTTCTTTTATCTTTTGTTCTTTTTTCTGCCCAACGGCTTCTTTTAAAACTCAAGATTTCTCAAATAATTCTCTCCCAAACACCTCTCATCTCAGCTATCAAATCCGTCCGTCAGCCCTGTTCACAGATCCAAAGCATCAACTTCCTAAGCTCAAATCGAAATTCTCCCTCTATCAAACTTGTTCCTCTTCATCTCTACTATAACATGTCAAAAAATTAGCCCAATCGAAGAAATTTAGACACCTGAAATGCAGTTTCAGTGTAAGTATGTCATCTCTGCTCTGCTCTGCTCCCTTATTTATTTTGTTAGATATTGAATTGTATGTTTTTATATTTTTCAGATGTGCAATATAGATCAATTGAAATGAAGGCTCTGCAAGATTGAAGAGGTTTAAAACAACTTAAGCATAAACCAGGTTGTATTATTATTTTTTATTGCTTAAATTTAGTTTTTTTTCATTTGCTGGTTGGTTGGTTTGGTTGTGTTTCGTTGCTTTGCTGGTTGTGTTTGGTGTGGTGTGTGTTTATTTTGTTCATTTGTTGTCTGTCACTTTATAGATTTAAGAGTTGCAGTAACAAAAATGGTTAGGAAACATGAATCTGGAAGTCAAAAAAGAAATAAAATTAGAAAAATAGAAAAAATGATTCAAACTCAAAAAGGAGCTCTTGATAAGTTTTTTAAAACTAGTTCTTCAATTGAAGATCCATCTGATGAATTAGTTAATGAATCACAACAACCAATTAGTCAAGAAGAAATGAGAGAGAATGATACAATCTGCAGAAAGAAGTTTTTCAAAATTAAAATTAATAAAATCTTATTTGCGTTCAACTATGTCACAAGAAAGGTTAAATGGATTGGCAATCTTATGTATTGAAAAGAATATGTTGGAAAATATTGATTTTGAAGAGGTTATTGATGATTTTGCTTCTCAAAATGCTAGAAGATCAAGAATTTTTCAATGATTGTTTGTATTTTTAATGTTACTGCTTTTGATTTTTGATTTGTAGATGATGAAGTGGAAGTCAAAGGAGCTTTTTGTGTACAATTGAGCCACTTGAGAACTAAGCCCTATGGAAGAACCACTTAAAGAACTTTTGTTTTGTTTTGCTGAAATTTAAGAAGCTCTATGACCTAAATATGATTTTTGTTGTTTATGGATCGTTTACTTTTGGTTTTTTTTTGTTAGTTGAATGAAATTGTTCTATTTAAGCAGCTTAGTTATTTTCTGGGATTTTGCTCCGTATTCATAAATAAAAAAATAGGAATGAGCAAATTAAAAAAAAATTATATACTAAGGGCCTCGTTTAATTTTTGGCCATGGGCCACCAAAATGTCAGGGCCGGCCCTGGTCCTACCTCTTGTGAGTATGTTGCCCTAGGCTAAGGGGCATTCCTACTTATAATTTTCTCATCGCCCGCACGCCGATTGATAAATTACAATTGCGAACGTGTATAAATGTTGATTTGTGACATAATTCATTAATAAGTTTGTATTCATTTGTACTATTCTTCATATCTGTACAGTTGATTAGTGGACTGATGTGACTTGCAACTTGCATGGTTTATAATATACCCATATGCATGCGTATTGTATCTGGAATGAATCAAATCTCTTTATATAATTATGAGCGGTTCATATTGCACGTTTGTTGTGGATAAGAGTTCGTTGAAAAGTAGATTGTCATATACAATTCACTTAATTTCTCTATAAGTATGACATGTTATTATGCATGCTAATTACATGGATTAATCATCCAATTTTGCAATAATTATTTTACGAGTAATGCTACTCTTACCACATTTTTTTCCATTTGTTCTGGAAATTACGGAGGAGGGAGAGGGAGGATGAAGGGTTTAGGGGTTAGAGGGACTTTCAAGAGGGAGGAGGAAATTGATTGGGGGAGACGAAGAGTGGTGGAGGAGGAGGACGCTCGAATCAGCGGCGGATCCAGGAATTTTCCTGGGAAGGGGCAACATTTAAAAGGCTAAAAGCCAAAAGAAATTCCCAAATTATTCGAAAGAGGATTTAGGGTTTATGGTTATACAAAGATAACCAAATCAGAAAACAAAAATAATCTCTCTAAAATAAACAACAATATTAAAATACATATTATAAAATATATAAAAAACAGAAGGAAAAAAAACCATAAGGAAAAAAAAACAGAAGAAATTTTTTTTTTTTAAAAAAAAACTTCAAACTTGGAGGAGAGCGATGGATCTGCAGCAAGACTCAAGAGCACGCAAGGCTTCTTGAAGAATCATTCAACGCAAGGTATCCATTGGTCCATTTAATTCCAACTTGAAGAATCATTCAACGCAAGGTATCCATTGGTCCATTTAATTCCAACTTGGACTCCAAGAACACGCTCTTCCGTTCTGTGGAAATAAGGCTTCAGGTTTGCTCTTTAATTTTATTTTTTTTTGACTGGCCAAAACGACGTCGTTTGGCCAGGACTTAAAAAACAAAACAAAAGCTGCTCCCAGCGCAGCATCGCAACAAAGAAAAGGAGGTTGCTGGGTTGCTGAGGCATTTATTCGAACAGGTGGTGGGCACCTCCAAGGTAGAGCTGAGGGGCAAACTCCGGCGACTTCAAAGCTTTTTCCGGCGAGGGGAGGTGCAGCTGCACCTCCTTGCGCCTCTGTGGATCCGCCAGTGATTGCATGTGCTTCAAATTGTCCATTTGCTCAACTGGTGTACAGATTACTTTATTTCCATTTTCAACATTTAAGTAAATGTCTTTGTCCTTTTACTTTCATTTATTTCTATATTACTCTATTTACTTAAGTTTACGATTTAGGTTAAAAATGATGGCTCATTAAGTCAATATATACTTCATACTAAAATCCCATAAGATCAAGTTTTCTTATTTAAGTGATTTGTCAGACAAATCATATATGCATGCTATACGTACGTTGTGAAATAAAAGACAATTTAATAAAGACTAAGAGTAAATGTATACCATTATTAAGTTTCCAAATACAATTTATTCTAAATATACTAATTTCTCTCTACACGCTTCCACTTCCACATATGCGAGTAAATGTATACCATTATTAAGTTTCCAAATACAATTTATTCTAAATATACTAATTTCTCTATACACGCTTCCACATATGCGAGATGCTTTTTTTTTTAATCACGTACGCTACACGGTACTTATCATACTTTTTATTTATTTTTTATGCACAGAGAGAGAGGTTACCTTAAACTGTATATTAGTCTATTTGAAAGAAGACTTGTGTGTCTATTTTTAGGGAGAAGAAATTATTATA
Organism: Prunus avium; assembly: GCF_002207925.1. Next base: position 20,300 of record NW_018922872.1, read on the forward strand.
AATAAATAAAAATAAATGATAATTAATGTGACAATATAAAATCAATCATATCAACCTAATCTTCATCATCACATGTACTAACTCCTATAAAAAAAAGTTAATTTCACACGCATGCATCACCACCACTTGTACTATCTACTTCTTTGGACATGATCTTCCATCATTCATTCATATTATATTTGATACTTGGCTTCTGTGTTTTCAAAGGCATGCCTAAGTGCATATCGGAGAGTGCACCGGAGCGAGAGGCGGAAGGAAATCGCTTGAAGCATTCATCTATTTAGCAGGTTGCATGTTTTGTGTCGTGAAGCTTGGAGAGGTGTGGAGAGGCGGACGAAGGGCCGCTGTTTTGCAAGCGACTGCGAGAGGAAGAAGATGTGAGCTGGTGTATTTTTTTTAGGGTACGTTGGGAATGAAACGACTTCGTTTCATATAGTTGATGAAACCCACGTTTAGCACTGAGGTTACTTAAACAAACTCACGTTCAGCATGCCTTTTTTATTATTTCTAAATCATGATTTTTGGTTTTTAACAAACAACATGCTTAACGCCTCCACTGAAACACCACTACTTACCCCTTTTTTTTCTTTCTAAATTAATATATTAACATGGACCTCTCTCTCTCTCTCTCTCTCTCTCTCTCTCTATATATATATATATATATATATATAT
>NW_018922874.1:5703-20317 GCF_002207925.1 Prunus avium
CTGAAATGAGACCTGCAAGGTGACTTACGAAACTGGACTGACAAGAAGTGTGGCCCAACTTTGGTTTTGTCTTTAAGCTCTTGCTCTTTGCCAATCAGCCCTTAAAATGCATGGATTGCATCAAATGTGATCTCTTGCTATCTTAACCTACAAAACACACAAATAGAGGTAAGTGACTCAAAATAAAGAGAAACTAAGCAAAATCAATAAGTAAAGAAGGCAAGCAAGTGTATGAAATTATGGACTTATCAAAACAGAAAATGGATTAAAAGCACAAGTTTAACTCAATAACATAACCAAATCATAAGCTAGAAGGGTACAAAATGATATATAATTATGAACCGATCAGTTGTTCGTTCACTCACCCCATATATCACACGACCGTCGCTCCCTGAGAAGCGCGCCGGAGCACCGCCCAAAACCCACCACCAACACCATCACTCAACGGCCTTGTAGTTCAGGCCGTGAACCTAACGGCCGAGACAAGTTCCTCTCTCGGCTACAGTCGTTTGATTAGAAGACGAGTTCAAACAGGCGCACCACTTACCCATCCAATACTCATCAACAACTCGACGCACGGTAGACTGTGCTGGCACGCCTGCGCACAAACGCACCGCACCCAAAAGCAGGAAACCGCGTGTCAACGCACGTCCCCTCGGCCCGAAACCCCAGGCCGTGAGATTTGCGCGGCAGACAACCTGGAGCCGACTTCCTAGAATACACAGCTTCTGAATTCATCCTATCCGTTGCGTAGCAATCCTAGCAATTTAACAGTGACGGCTTAAGGACTTTTGCTCTCTCTCAGAATCTGTTTCAGCTCTCTCTTCATGATGAGAATATGTTTTGAGAAGGTGTCTGATGAGAGCAGGGCCTTTAGCTTATATACGGCTAGGTCAAGTCGTCTCTACTCATCACCGAGGCCGACTTGACTTATCTTTCAAGCGCACTTGAATTGGTTCACGCAAAAAGAAAACAAAATAGGACTCCTTAATTAGGCCCCAAAACCCTTCCTTATTTCACAAGGTTTTGGGCCTAAAGGCATAACTTAATTAAACTCTTATTAAACCTTATATGACTTAGTATCTAGTGCACCGATCTAAATAGGAAAACATAACAAAGAGATCATGCTGATAATTGGATTAAAGGTTTTTCTGTTAATTTGGGTGTTGGGTCAATGATTGAGGTTGAGTTATGGGGTATTTTTTGGTGGCTCCATTTAGCTTGGGAAGCTGGGTTTCAAAATGTGGAGGTTGAATGTGACTCTAAATTGACATGAACTAATTTCCGTGTTTGGATAAAAACAATAGAAATTTAGAAATTCCGTGTGGGAAAAAACATGGAATTTGGAGGTCATAAATTCAGAATTTAAATTCTATTTAAAAGTCATCATTTCTCAAATTCCAAGAGAAATTGAGTTTTTAAAAAAGATAACTTTACAAATAAAGATTAAATTATGTATTTTAAATCTGTCATCCAAACAATAAAGATAACTTTACAAATAAAGATTAAATTATGTATTTCAAAATATTAATTTCCGTCATTTTGAATTTCGTATTTTATAAATTCCTTTGTAATTTTAAATTTCCTCATCCAAACGGGTTTAGGGTTTAGAAACTTCAATTCATTTCTCCAAAAGAACCGAACCCAAATACCGAAAACAATTTCAAATCCAAATAACACAACAATAAAAAATTTGATTAAACCCAGAAAATAAAACCCTAACCGAATCTAACCAAGGCCCTTAAACATGAAATCCCATTACACAAACAAAATCAAAATCTCAATTAATCACTAGCAACCATAACAGCATAAACACAAAAACCCATAACGCCAATGTTCAACTTGAAATTAGAATGGGAAGGGAGGGGGAAGAGACAGAAAGGGAAGAGTGAGAGAGGGGGAAGAGACAAAAAGGGAAGAGGCAGAGAGAGAGGAGAGACAGAGATCTCTCTCTCCGGTGGTATTGGATGGGTGGAGGAGAAGATGCAGGGAGGGAGAGAGGAGAGAGAGCTCGTATGATTGCAAAGAGGAGAGAGAGAGTTGGGTTGGGGTGGGGCGAAATGGAAATTGGACGCACGCACGCATCACGTGCATATTAATTGACTAAAGTATAATCGGGACTTGATTTGACCTAAGTATAATGACTAAAATGGGAAAATTCAAAATTAAATTCGACCCTAATGACAAAATGTAATTACCCTTTTTTTCAAAGCAACACCCAGCGCCGTTTTATTCCTTCTTTCTTTCTTTCTCTTTTCTTCTTCTTCCCCAGCAGCACCGTTTCTTTTCTTCTTCTTTTTTCTTCCTCTTCTCTCCTTTCTCTTTTCTTCTTCATCTTCTCAATTTCGATTTCGCTTTCTCTCTCTAGTTATCTATCATTGTCTCTCTCTCTCTCTCCCTCCCGATCTTTCTCTATTTTCCCGATTTTGGGTTGAAATGGTAGCTTTGAGGGATTGAGGAAGGCGAACAAGTTGCAGAGACAGAGAGAGAACAATTACAGAAAACCCAAGAGTTTAACTAGCTGAGATTCATCTTCAGCTTCTCTATTCTAAAACCCTACCAACAACCACAAAACCCTAACAACATAATCGACCAGAAGCAGGCAACTAGGGTTTTAGATACAGAATGGTGGCAAAGAGGAAGCAAAAGCAGAGGATCATTCTACCTCCTGAGCTCCCACCGGATGTCTCGGAGGACGAAATTGAAGTCTCGGACGAGGACAAGGACTTTGTCGATCAAAACCGAGAATACACTGACTTTCTCTCCACCTTAGACACTCAGTCCATCACCAAGTTTGTTCCTTTCTTTTATTTCGTGTTTTTGAACATTAATTTCCTTTCAAATTTAATACTTACATACCTCTGAATTTTCTTGGGCCTAAGTTTTCAAAGTTTTAATTTTAATGTCATTTTTGTATTCATAGAATCGGAGGAGGTGTTTTTTTTAATTAGTCAATTGCGTGAGTGATATTTTTGTTTTGTTTCTAAAATTTAGGAAATTAGTAATAACCATGAGAATTTGACAACTTTTTGGCATACAAAGTGTAGCCCAAATGAATTTGGTTATTACATCGCTTCTGTGAAATGTAACTTTGTAATTGTAGCATATTTAGATATTTTTGAATGGGTTTTAACTTGCAATTTGGATGGTTGAAGAAAAATGAAAATTATGAGTTGCTAATTACGTCAGTATTTTTGTATGTGGCAGTAAAGGCATCAATTTTGTGGTTTATCAACAATCTGTTGATTCTTCAATCTTAATTTCTAATTTTGTTTTTGTTGTAATACATCTAATCTACATTTATGTTTAAACAAAGGCATGTTACTCGCGTTGCTGATGTAAAAGAGGATGCTTTGGAAGCATTGTATGAAAAGCGCTTAAAAAGGAAATCCTTGCAAAAAAAAAGAGAGGATCCTGGGATTCAAGTTGATCGTGTAGATGCTCTTCCTGTTAAAACCTTGGATGGACAACTCTACTATCGAACAGGTTCCTCATTTTTATTTTATTTTTTCTAGTTTGGATAATGGTAATTGGGGGAGTTGTCTTTGGAAGGTTTTTGGATTTACACGGAGTGCATGTTTTAAATTCGTGTGATGACACAGCAACGAAGGTATCAAAAGCATCTGAAAACGATTCCATTGAAGAGGAGGCCAGTTGTGTTGCAGATAAAAGCATAGTTAAGCTGACAAAGGCTGAAAGGAGGGCAAAGCTTAAGAAATGTAAGAAAGAGGCTAAGAAACAAGGAAAGGAGGCTGAACCCGAAGTTGAACAAACTCCACAAGAAGCAGTGCTGGTATCATCTGATTGGACTAGTTATTCTTCTGTTTTGCTTCTGAGTTTTAGTATACTTATTTATTTATTTTTGGTTAGGCTGAGGTTAAAGAAGATCTTACAGCTGAAGATGCCTTTGAAAGTAAGAAGAACAAACTTGCAGAGCTGGGAATCGCTCTGCTTGCTGATCCGACTTCCAATACAAAATCTCTGAAGGAGATATTACAGATTTGTAAAGATAACAATCATGCCATTGTCAAACTTGGACTCCTATCTCTGTTGGCTGTTTTTAAAGACCTTATTCCTGGGTAAGACCACTGTTCTGTTCCATGATGTCTACTGTTTTTTTAATTAATTCTCATTGGACGAATACATTGAGCACATATAAATATGTGCTAAATATGTCAAATTAAGAATAAACATTGGTATTATATAATTTAGGTTGTTGAGGTGTTGGACACCCTGTGTCTGTGTTGACACATTAAATTTGTGTCCTTGCCCACAAACCATTGTGCATGTTTACTCATGATCAACATTGTTTCTCTGTCTGCATTCCAGTATTGGAATATGACTCTTATATGAATGTATTGCAGATATCGGATTAGACTTCCTACTGAGAAGGAGCTAGAAATGAAGGTCTCAAAAGATGTTAAGAAAATGCGGCTTTATGAATCAAAACTGCTATCTGTATACAAGGTAGGCAATATTTTCTATGCCTGGTTACTTGTGATGGTTTTTGTTTCTTCTAATTTCGGATGGATCTGCTACACTTTGAACAAAATAAATTTTTAGTTAGTTTTATTAAGCTAGTGCAACTTGATTTTGAATCATGCCAATTGCCATTTGTAAATTTGTTTCTTTTTCGTAGTGGTCATTTTGATGGATGATATTGTATTGTTTAGATTTTGGGAATGTAAAGTTTGTTTTGTTTGGGTCATTGGACCAATCATTGAACATACACTCAGTTTATTCATTGTTTAAAAAAGATCTAAAGACGTGTAAAACATTGTTGATTTATGTAAATTTGAAGAACAATTATGTTTTGAAGAGTGGTAGATAAATTTTTGAATTGGTAGCAATGATCTAGGAACTGATGGAATTGATGATTTGAACAAGGTGTGGTAGAAGAAAGATGTATGGAATTAATGATTGGAACATATGTATGAGCAATTCTTGTAACAGTTAGTGTAGCTGGTTTAGGGATCTTACCCACCTATTCATGGTATATTAATATTTCAGCTAACTTGTGTGGTTGTCCTTATAAATCATGTTAATTTTTCTTTTATATACATTCTTAGGCATACTTGCAGAAGTTGGCAGCATTAGAAAAGCAGTCCTCATTTCAGCATGTGGCATTTCGCTGTATCTGTACATTGCTTGATGCAGCACCCCACTTCAACTACTGGGAGAGCTTGTTAGGTGTTGTCATCAGAAACATAGGCTCCCCAGATGATTTTATAAGGTTTTGCTCTATCTTTAGTTTTTGTTCCCTAATGTATCCATTTGGTAAGTAGTCTTACAAAGTGTCTTTGAAGGTCGGGATGACGCAAGAATTTGTAAAATGATTGCATCTTCAAGTTGGAGTGCACAGTTTAACTCTAAATATGAGCATTAGTCAGCTTTTATTATGCTTTAGGATTGAGCAAAACATTAGGTGGAAATATTGTTCTTTGTTTAGATTCTGAATTTAAACTTTTATCTGATAAAGGAAAAATATTCTAAACTTGGTTAAGGACTGATGATGTTTCTGGCTGCAGACTAAAACACCTTCTTTTGCTTCGAAACAGTTCTACATTGCCAAGGTGTTGACCTTTTTTGTCAAAAAAACTACACATGGTTGTTGTTTTCATAATTATTTTTAAGAATATTGTTCTCATATAAAGATATGTTTGAATGTGAACAGATATCTTTATAAATGTAAAAGATTGCAGATGTATTGATGTGTCATTGTTTTTGGGATGAAGTTGACATAACACGTTCATGTCCATGTCCCATGTGTAACACGTCTCTCATGTCTGTGTTGATACATGTCACTTTTCTCGGTTTATTCACATGATAATTGTGTCCATGATCATAGCCAATGTTTTCTTTTACTATTTCATCCAACTATGAACTACTTCTTAACAGGAAACTATGCTGTTCTACCATCAAGTCACTGTTTACAAACGAGGGAAAACACGATGGTGAAGCAACCGTGGAGGCTGTTCGATTAATTGCAGATCATGTGAAAGCTCATAATTGCCAATTACACCCTGACTCTGTGGAGGCATGAGATTACTTATCTATTTGTTATTTATGTTGTTTTAACCAATTTTTGTGCCAATCAACTCAATACTGGACCATTTTGCCTAACCATATATCTCTCTGCCAAAAGAAAATTATTGATCAAATGCTGTAGTTTTATAGGGATACAATCAGGGTTATATTGAGTTAAGATAAAGGTTTTCTTTCCTTATGTCCGTCATCTACTGTTGGACTCCATGCTCAGCCAACTAGATGGCTGATTTCTTGAGTTTTGTTTAAAAGGAGCTTTACTGTTTTATGGTACAGATATGTATATGGGTATAGCTTTTCTCTGGTAATTTTGCTGCAATGCATAATGCATATTGTCAGTTGAAAGTGCATATGTTACCGTAACTTGTGTCATACACAGGTTCACATAAACAAATGATTGTCGATAGGATATTGTTGCTTTTCTGCCTAGTAATCTACAAACAGTGGGAAGATGAATTTCGTGTTGGAATCATATTGTATAATAAGAACTCGTGTGGATTTTGTTTTTCCTCCATGCTTATTATTGTTAGTACTTCTGCAGGTTTTCTTGTCTTTGTCATTCGATGAGGATCTTGGGAGGGCTGCAAGAAATGACGAGAAACATAAACCCCAAAGCAAGAAAAGTAAGAAGAAAAAGCATTATGAGGAGGCACGTCAATTGAAGGAAAATGACAAAAAAAGGAGTAGGCAAGAGTTATTGACGAAGACAAGAGAGGAGGGGTTTTTCTGTTTTGCAAAATCCATTGACTTCTTGATCTTGCTTGTTTCAGTGGTTTTTCCTCTCAACCTATTGAATTTTGTAATGCTATCCACAGGTTGCTGCTGATTACAAGGCGGTTGCTTTTACCCCAGATGTTATGGAGCGGAGAGGAATGCAGACAGAGGCACTTTCTGCTGTATTTGAAACATATTTTCGCATATTGAAACATACAATGCAGTCATCAGCTTCCAGGTTTGTTTGCACATCATGTTCCTGATAAGTTATGCCCGTATACGGCACTTTTTGGGCATTCCTCCATGCTTGTTAAAATATATATTATTTTAATCGCCGTATCGGTGCGGTACCCTTATCCTAGTTTTTAGAGATTTGCCGTATCGGCGTTTCGTATCGTATCGGCGTACCTGTATCCAAATTGGTGCAACATAGCTGATAACTTTGGATCTGTGATATCCTATGAATTTGCTTTAGCTTAAAAGACAAACTAGAGTAAGAAAGAGCAGATTGCTCACTGAGTAGTCTGTACAAATAATTTTAATTTTTTTAAAGATAAGATTTACAAGTTTGTAAACTAAGCATATACATAAGCATACATGAGTTTTCTGCATCCAAAGGCGAGCATACATGAGTTTTAAGACTTGAGAGACGACTGATCGTATGGTATCAGGAAAAACTGGCTTCTCTGTCTGTGGGCAGTATGCACTCATGTTTATTTTTTCTGTAAATACAGTGTGTGATACTGGTAAATGGATGCATTGTGAAGAAACTCCTTGTAGAAGTGAATTTTCACATTTTGAATCATTGAAGACCAAAAGGATTTGTAAATTTTTCTGATTGGAAACTAGCTTTTATTAAGTACAAGAAAAAAGATGGAGAATATGTCCATCTTGGCATAAAAAACTACCTAGTGCTTAACACGAAATAATTTACATTTAGCACAAAACTCCTTCCCAATAAGATCACCCTAAAGAGAATGTACCTTAAGTGCTCAAATAAACCCATAAAGAACATGGGTATCCGATTCTGTAAAATTCACATAAGCTACGTTGTCATTAAATATTCCTGTATTGTGAAACAATTCATTTTTCGTGTAATTTTCTTATTGTTCAACCATATTTATATAATTTGCTATCTTTTACCTTTTGATATTTTGACAGTTCATTCATAATGTTGATAAATGCATAAACATGAATGATCTTCTGAGTGATATTGTAAATGGCATAAGCTCGGATAAGCTTGTTTATGAATACCCTGGCTGCATGCACTTTGCTTCAAGGAACTAGGTATCCAAAAACAGTAAATGGCTACTTTGAGAGTGGTGATTGAAATGGGAGATATATTCAGTTTTGAAGTCTGTCATAGATATGCTTGATTGAAAGTGGAAAGCATTTATAATCTGTTCTTTGGTAGTTTATGGATTTGCAATTCCTCTTTATTTCAGATTTCAAATGTATTGAATAATTTCCTGTGATTCTCCATTCAGATCTGAAGCAAATTCTAGTTTATCTACTGGTGCATCTGAGCCCCACCCTTTACTTGCTCCGTGTCTGAAAGGATTAGGAAAATTCTCGCATCTAATTGACATGGATTTCATGGGGGATCTTATAAACTATCTGAAAAAGCTTGCTTCTGGTGGTAGCGATTCTGAGAATACTTCAAAATGTTTGACTGTAGCTGAGCGCCTCTGTTGCTGCATTGTTGCATTTAAAGTGATGAAGAGCAATCTTGATGCCTTAAATGTTGATCTACAGGACTTCTTTGTCCAGCTTTACAATATTATACTTGAATATAGGCCTGGAAGGTTTGCACTAAACTTTTTAATGCCAAAATTTGATGTTAAAACATTAATCTTCCTTCAGTGGCATCTAGTTGGTATCTTTGTGCATTTTAGATGAAGTAAATAACATCCTCAAATTCCTATACCCATATGTACTGGAACTTAATTTGCATCTTTCTATTAAGAATATTCGTTGTGATAAGCTTATTTCCTGCAATGGTGTATTGATTTTTCCTGTCACCTTAGACACTAGTATAAGTGCATGCTTTCTAGGTGGGTTCAACTAATGACTTACCTAAAAAAATTTACCTACTGGCTGTGTTCGTGGAACAGAGATCAGGGCGAAGTATTAGCTGAAGCTCTGAAGATAATGCTGTATGAAGATAGACAACATGACATGCAGAAGGCTGCTGCATTTGTAAAGCGTTTGGCCACATTCTCATTATGTTCCGGATCCGCAGAGTCCATGGCTGGTATGTTATTGTTTAGAAACAAAGCTATCAATATCTTGTTATGGATTTCTTATTCCTGTTCCCCATGTGAATCTTTTGCAGCTTTGGTTACTTTAAAGCATCTTCTTTTGAAGAATGTCAAGTGCCGGAATCTGTTAGAAAATGATGCTGGAGGTGGCTCAGTGTCAGGTTCTGTTGCTGTAAGTTCTCATGCCAACATCTGCTTCATGATATATAATGAATTGGAGCCTGCGGCCAGCTTTTATTTCTTTTCCAAAAACACAAGTTCTTTTCATTTTGGTTATCATGTGAAGGAATTAGCTTTATCTAAATTCTGATCTACAGCTCTGGAGTTGGCAAAACTGTAGAATTATCTTTTATCTAAATTCTAATCCACAGTAGAGACCAAAACTATCATTTTGTAGTCCTTTAATTTCCCTCAAGGATGCCTCAATGATTCCCCATGAACCCATGATACCACTGATAAAGTTTTACTCACTTTGTCTGCGGGGCCTTTAGTCTCCCATATGGAAGTTAGACAATGGTTCAGAATCTGAAGTCCATCTATTAAAGTAGTATAGAAGACTCATCCAGTTGAATGCACTAGTTAATTTGTCAAGCAGGAGGGGAAAAGAAAAAACAGAGAGTAAAAGGAAGAAAGACCTTAGACCTAAACTTGCACAAAAGCAAGCAATAGTTCAAATGATGCTAGTGCATTATTCAATTTGTGCAGAATGCTATGTAATATAAAAATGAGAAATGTCAATCATGCGTGTTCATTCAGCAAGTAATCTTAAATAAAGTGATTTTATATAATTATTTTTTTAGTTTATATGTGATTTGGGTTTGGTACATTTGGCATCATTCCATGCCTACGCTCATTATAATGATGAATCTAACACCCGCTCCCCTCTCTTTTCTCTCCCTCCTGATGCACAGAAATATCACCCACATGCTTCGGACCCCAATTTGAGTGGTGCTCTTGCTTCAGTCCTTTGGGAACTCAATCTTCTAACCCAGCATTATCATCCAGCTGTCTCAAGTATGGCTTCAAGTATATCTAGCATGAACACTGCTCATAACCAGGTTTATCACTCTACCATCTCTCCTCAACAAGCTTTCACGGACTTTTCCTTGGAGAGGCCAGAGTCTTTCAAGCCACCAAGTGACATTAAAAAATCAAATAACAAAAGGAAAAGAGGAAGTGACCCTTCTGTATCAGCTGTGATAGAACCTTCTGCAGATACAACTTCAATTGATGAAGATGATGTGAGAAAGAAACTTTCTGCTCATTTCATGATTCTTCGTGACATTAAGGAGAATCAGAGATTAAGGGCTGAGCTAGATGACACTACGTCATCCATACAACTATATGAAGAGTATAACCAGCAAAAGAAAAAGGCTAAAAAGCCGAAAATGAAGAAAATTAAAAGTTTGTTGACTGTCAAGTAACATTCTTGGTCTTGAAAGTTCTGTAGAAAATTTAGTGAATTTGTTCTTTTGATCCTGACTCTCTTGTACCCTCAAAGAAAAAGAAAAAAGATAATCTGAATTGGGAAAAGTGAAACGGGTCAGGAGAAATTTTGATTGTAACAGTGTTGATCTCTGTCAGCCTTTCATTTCGGATTCAGCTGTAATATTTTGCTCATTCTAAATAATACTTTTTTCATGATATTCTTGGATAATGCGTGCATTGCATTACATGTGGAATTTGTATCTAGTCTGTCATTTAACTCCTAAGGGCTCGTTTGGGAGTGATTCTGGGGAGAAGCACATGAGAGCTGCTTCTCCATATAATCACTTAGGGCCAGTTTGATATTGTTGTGCTGCTCCATATAATCACTTAGGGCCATGCTATGTGTTGTGGTTTTTGCATTAAGGGGAACTTATCCTTGGAACACTTCTCCTTGCTCTGTTTTGCACTGTTTATAACTTCTTATGTTATGCTTGGGCTTGGATTGTCATATATATGTTATTTTTCTTATGCTCCATTTCTTATTCGCTTTAGCCTGATGCACTTTTCTGATTGTTGGCCTTAAGGAAGAGTACATTTCTTGGTGTGAAAGGGAGGTTTTTATACTATTTGTGATCTTATACTCAGAGGGGGAGTATATTTTGTATCCACTGTAGTTGGTTAGGGGGAGCTTTGTTTTGCAAGTACTTCTACTTAATAATCACTATGGGTTGGGATGTGGGTTGAGAGAATCATAAGTGTGTTGTTGTCAAGGAAAGCCAAAAATTGGGGAGATTATTGAGTTGTATTCTAGCTAATTTTCTTTTAACTTTCCTTGACAACTTTTTAATAGGACATGTAATGTATTTCACAAGCTCAAGGTTATTAGACTAGGTTAAATTGTTATCTAGTTGTTCTCCTTTAGCTTTGATAATCAATGGCTTAACATAATCAAGGGATGCCAAAGGTAAATTTTGCATTACATTCATTAGAATGCATTAGGTTATATAATTAGTCTACTTGTATGTGTACGACTAGTCATCTTTTGTGCATAACGAGGTGTAATGCCCCCGACCCAATTTAATAATTTTCTTCAATTTGATTCAATTGATTTAAATTTTGAAATTACAATTTTTCCCTTGGAGTCAGGTCACGTTAGTTACTTTTCGATCCATAAGGATTTTTGGGTTTTAAGTGGCATTGTTGCGTAGAGCTTGTCGATATGAGTTCATAGACACGTAGTGGGCTCAAATCAGAGTTTTAACGAAGAAGTTAAGGTCAATGGAAATGCAGTGGCACAACCGTAAATTTTTCAAAGTTGGATTTTTTTAAAACCTAGTTAGCTTCTCTCTCTCTCTCTCTCTCGCATCTCTCTCCTCTTGGTACGCACAGCCAGCGCCACTGTTTGGCCGGCAAGCTCCCTCCTCCGACCACCTCCATTCGAACTGGCCCGGCCCCCTATCTCCGTTCCTCCCTTCTCTGACTAACCCAGCTCCTCCTACGCCAGCGGGAGCTTGAAATTTTTTTGGTTTTTCTCCGAATTTTAAGATGTCGGTTTCGACATGATCTAGCTATCTATTCAGGTGGTTTTGGTCAATTTTAGGTTTTCGAAACTCAATCTAGAACCTAGGTTTTGACCCATTTTTGAGTTGATTTTCCGGCAAGCTCCAGCCACTTTTTGGCCGTAGCCCAAGAACCAAAAATGCTCCCCTTGTTAGTCTAAATATGTTGGTATAGGTACTGTTGGGTGTTTCGAGAATCGGAGTCCCGAATACTCCGAATCAATGATTCAAATGTTACGTAAAACAATGACCGTCGATTGTGCGATCGAGAGCGATCCGACGGCTCAATCTAGACCAAACTTGCAGAACATGTTGAGTAGACTTTGTTGAACCCGTAGGAATTTTCGGATGGGAAATCGGTGGCAGTGGGACCCGTGGGCCCGGTTGATCAAGTTTGGGAAGTTTGACCACTCGGTTGACCGTGGGTTTTCCGAGGTTATTCCACCTTTCGAAACGCGTAGTTGGACCTTAGAAACTCCCCGTTCCTCTTACACACACTTGATTCCCGGGAAAACTAGGAATTTATTTTAAAGTTCTCATTCAAAGTGCTTTATTTAATCTAGTCCTCGTGTTCTTCGAAATTTAAGTGTCTTTTAAGAACTGGTCCTTACATTGCCGTAAAATAAATAGTTGAAACTTCTGGTTTCAATAAAAGTGATTGAAGAACTTCTGGTCTTTTATGCCTTTTGAGAAAAATGAGGAACTTCAAGTCCACAAATAGTTATCTTACAAGTATTGATATAGGTGATCTTCTTGTCCCAATTAATTGAAAATGAATTTAGGAATATGTAAACCTTAATTGACTGTAAATATAATATAGTATGCACCAATAATTTCCTCATATCACTTAGAACTTTTGGTTCTATAATTATCACATTTGTTCAGGTTTAAATTATTATCATATGGACTTCAGGTTCCAATATCTAAATTAACAAAATCCCCTTTTCATTCAGGTATATGGTGCTAAAGTTGTTCACAATAAATTGAACACATTACTGTATAGTGGGATTTATAGCTCAAACAAGACTACACAGCTTATGAGTGTCTTCAAATTTATAAACCATAACAGTGAGAGAACCAACTAATATTTAGTATTGATCAACATGGTTCACGTTAACATTTAATCACCTTTTCACTTTGTGAACCATAAAATTATATATGTACATGTGTATAAAAGGATTTTCTGGCCTTTTTAGATGTATAAAAATTGTAGCTTTTGGCTCATTCCTTCACATGTATAGAATTTAGGATCTTCAAGTCCTTCATTATATATATTGAGGATCAAGATCTTCGGGTCTTAATTACCCCTCTTTTTTTTCCAACTCCATCATAATACACATAGTATAGAGTGGAACCAATATTATATTTTCGTATAAATGTGAACCATTTGTAATAAATGGGCATTGATTGCTTGTGGCAATCATGATTATATATATAATACAAGACCGTAAGTATCAATATTATATGCATTCAAATATACATATATAGGTATATATACATATGGTAAAACAATATATATCACGGTATACATAAAGTTATAAGCCAAACCCATGAACTAACTATATATATGTATAGGTTATATAACATATTATATTACCATTGTAAAACGAAATTAACTAATAACCCAACATAAATAAAATAAAATAAATAAAATGAGTAAAGTGGTATAAACAAGGAATAAAATAAATAAATTAAAGACTATGAAATTCCAAGATAATATAATATTAATTTGGATTCAATATGTAGATAATACTACAAGTTTAAGAATTGGATTTCCAACCAATTCAGGTTCATATAGGCACAAATAAGTAATGAACTTCAGGTCATATATAGTATTAAGATTCATGAAAAACTATGAACTTCAGGTTCATATCAACATATATTCGAAACTTCAGGTTCGAATATGTAGATCTAAATAAATTGAATTAATAGTTGTGCTTTGAACTTCATATTCAAATCGATGTATATGCACTCGAAATTTCTGGTTCAGGTTCTTGACATATGTAGGCCTCATGGAATTCTGATTTTGATTCATACAAAATCAAGGAGTTTCATGTCCTTATGTGCTCTTTAAATTCATGGAACTTCACAACCTCAATTATTTGGAATCAAGGAACTTCAGGTTTTGATTCAATCAAAAGGACTCTAGGTCCTAATAAAGTTATATGATGAGGATCGAGGAACTTTGGGCCCTGATCTTTTGTATAATACAAACTCATTATAATAATTAAGATCATACTTAAAATTAAATAAACAAACAAAAAAAAAACATGGCATTATATTCATGTGTAATAAGAATAAGAATTTTTTTTTCCTTAAACGAGCATGATGAAATCTGATGGTGAGTACAAAGAAACTCTATACCATGTAATGACTTTAGCTCATATAAGAAGAAAGAAAATTCAAAGAAAGAAAACATACCAAGAGCAATGTCGTGCTGATAACGTGTTATATAACTAAGGGAAAATTGTAGAGAGAATTGGAAAGTAGAGAAAGACAATAGAAATTGTTCAATCAACTTGTATATCTCATCTTGATAAGACCTCTTATTTATAGGCTTACAATGGTAAGAAGACATTAACAACTCATAAGTTACAAGCCCATAAC